>JAUCMT010000001.1:16902063-16962178 GCA_032357475.1 Enteromius thamalakanensis
AGGCAGCAGCCGCTTTGCGCAAATTTGAAAAATGCCGCCAGACTTGGTTGTAAAATTCTATTAGCTCTCGCGTGTCTTGTGACCGTTCGCGTGATGCTGTTGTGAAATGTTATTGGCTCTTGTGTGTCTGCTGATCGATTTGCGTCATTCTGGACGAGAGTGTCTTTTGAATAAGAGTCAACGCGTTAAATGAACGGGGATAATTTCAGCGATTAAACCTTGTATTTTACTCTCTTCTTCGGATAAAAGACATCGTATGGCTTCAGAAGGACTTGAAATGCAACAACTTGTTTGTAATGTTTTTTTTTTTTTTACTGCTTATGGTCAATTTTTGAAATAAATACCTGTTACTGCGCTTTTATAGTCTGTGTGTGTTTTATATTGTTCACTAAATTACATTGTAATCTTTTACGTGGTAGTATCATGCAACTTTTGCTCATTACATGATACTAAAACAGAATTATGCATAAAGAGTTCGTGGTTATTTCACGCAATTCTGTGAGATCAGGTTGCACAGGAAATGTCTTTTAGATTTTTTATTTTTTAGTCCTTAAACTTGTTGAAGCAAGTCAGTCTGTCAGATTTGAGTTTTATGGTTTTCATTCATGATACAACTAAGAATCAACTCCATTTATTGTGTGTGACTGATTGTGATTTGCTGAAATTATTATGGGTTGTTTTTTTTTATTTTAAATTAATTAATTTATTTTTTCCATTTACATTTAGGTTACCATCATTTAATGCTCACTTTAAAAATGAATCTTTAGAACACAAGTTATTTAATGTTAAAATGCAGTTTTTATCAAGTCTTAAAATGAATGTTTGTATTGTAATCTTGTAGTATAGAATTAAATGTTTTATTTTAAGTTTATTTACATTAAATAGGTCACAATTTAATACAGCATGCAATAATGGTGGATTACTTAATATTAGTTGCAGCAGAAAAAACTAGTGCTGTATTTGTCAATAAAGTATAATCTATAATAAGCATGTTTATAGGTAGCCTGTATGCGCTAAAACAAATTACAACAATTTAGCATTTAGTGCCTGGTTATAAACTGAATCATGACTGGATGGAGAATAACGTACTTTCCTTTTATGTGATTAAAAGAGTGCATAAAAGTGCTGCAGCTGTTGAGTGAATTGTGCCCTCATGCTTCGTGTTTGCTTTAGATATAAATAACACTATTGGCAGAGGCCTGTGTAAGAATTCCAGAGACAGGGAATATTGTATTGATTTCTTGTCGTAAGAGTAGCCACGTGCCTTGATTACAGGTGCAAAAGCAAGAAAGCGCTGGAAACACTGCAGGGGTGTCTGTGCATAAGAAAGGAGAGTTCATCCCTTCGGGTTGTGGTTTCACCCTGTACTGGAGTTAATAGAGGTCACTGCAGTATGGTCAGGAGACTCTATTTTCTCCACCCACTGAGGAGAAATGATAGCCAACGCTGAAGTCACTACCATTCTGGATATAACCTCAGTCTCACTCACACATGCTTTAACATCATCGTTCTCATCCTCTTCACTCAGCATTTGTATTTTCCATTAAGCAAAATTAAAGGAATGGTTCATTAAAAAATTTCAAGTAATTTATTCACCCTTGCCCTAATGTCTACCTATATAAAAATGACAGAAAAACACATGGAAGTAGAATATATTACAGCTCCGACACTGAATCAGTGAGTTAATTAAACAACCTAATCAGTCCAATTTGTAAATGTATCATTATTTTGAGCTGGATCTTCATCAAGATTCTTTATCTAAATAAGAAAATGAATGTTTACGAATGAGACTGGGTCATGTTTAACCAACAGACTCTTTGAACACTAAAGATAAATATTATTATACTATGTAAACTTGGAATATAGAACAGTTTTATGTTATTTTTGGTGGCTGACAGACATTATGAACGGTTTGCCTGAAAGAAGATTGAATAAAGGTTAAGTGCAACATAAGGGCCTAATTACATAATTATCTGTTTCTTAAACTATGAAGTAAATTGCTAAAATGCACAGCATGTGTATGTGTGTGTACTGTATATTTGGCTTTGTATTTTTTCCTCTTTGCATCTCACTTAATAATTGGCCATGTCTCACCACACTGCTCTGGCTCTATTCCTGAATTAAGTTTAATTCAGAAAGTGTTTCTGGAGTATGTCTGTTATCTCGACTGCAGCAAGCTACCTTGAGGGATTCGTTGAGAGCGTGTTCGTCAGTAAGAATATTTGAAAACAGCACATTTCTCCTCCATTGTTTTGTTTCTTTTTAAAAAATAATTCACATCCTCTTTGCAAATGAACCGTAACATAAGTCTCAGTTGTCTGGCATAATTAGTCCTGAATTGCCCTGCTGACATAAATTCATAATTGGTTTGAAACCATAGAACCAATTGGTCACCCATTTCATTAGTCGCAGTATGGTTTTCAGGCTCTTGGTGCTTAAGAAAAACAACTACAGTGGCATTCGAGAGTCATTTAAAATCAATGCATATTAGTCTGTTTGGTTGTTTTAAAACATAAAATCCATTTAAATAATATTAAATTGCTGTTAATAACAATGGACTGAGTCATGGGTGCGCAATTTGGAAGAAAAGAACATTTTCCAGACTTGATGGATTAAGCCACCGCCAACTTTTAAACTTTGCAGTTTCTTTTACAGATGGAAGAGTTTTTAAAGACTTAAACAAACCGTTTTCACCCCGTAGCGTTGCCTGCCCTCATTAAACACAACAATTACATTTGTGTATCAAATCAACACCCAATTCATGCAGTGTGACATTATCATCTGTATGAGGCTGAGCGCTTTTACCAAGCAGGAAGCAAGTTAAGAAACAATTAGTGGCATGATGGGAGGAGATATTTAATGCCTAATCTTCCTTTTTTGTAAAACACAAAGAGATAACAGGGCCACCGATGGCAGCTGCGACAGCAGTTCTGCTGAGCTCGTAAAGTGATCACAGAGAGAAGGAAGGGGGTCGAGAATAAAAGATTACTGTGCAAAACCATGAAGCTGGGCCCAGCCCGCCGACTTGGGCTGAAATATATCAGTGTGTCTGACACAGATTTTGTTTACGGTAATTAACATTATTTCCTTTTCCCTTACAATTTCTTTTTTGGGCATGAATGTGGGGCGCCATCTGGGGAGTTCATTCAGACTGTTGTATCTACCCATGCTTTCCCCATGTGAGCAGTACATGCATTTATGACTACAATATGGCCTGATTGAATGAAGGTGTATGAATGTGGTACAATGTCCATTATGAGTGATTACACCTGCCAGCTCTTACAATGGCAGCTTTAGAAAGCACTGGAAATTACAGAAGAACGCTTAGCGTGGAAGAATAAAACTAACTGGAGATTTTAAGAAACCTACACATCCGTTTCTAAACTGGGGTGTAGACGAATGCTACCTAAGAATTAATTTCGAAGGTTAGAAGCAGTCGGGAACGTGCCATATATTATTCAGACCATCTAAACTTTAAATGGATATTGTCTTTATTTATTCTCATGAATATTCACATTATGACTCAAACAAAGTTAATAGGCGGTTAGCATAGACAAACACAGTGATCTTCCCCAAGGACACGGTGTAGAGTCTGGCACAGGTATCAGAGCAGCTTCTTCTGTTTTAGGTGTGCCATTGAATCGCACTTTCAAAGGAGGAAGCGAGAAGGAAACACTTACCGCAGATAAGAGAAGTGTTCTAACAACCGTCTTCAAAGCAGAATGGCCTCTTAGGAGGATTCTTTGGAAAATGTGGATTGAATATGGACTTTGAGACAGAGGCTCCCATACAGAATCAGAAATGAAGCTTAACTTTGATTGCAATTTCGATGTTATTATGGCCTCCCTGAAAAGGGAATTGTTTGCCAGGTTTGTGCACTGTTCATAAGTCACAGCTGAATTGAAAATGTCTTTTTCAGTCTTTTCAGTTTGCAAATTTGAATTGAGGTAGTAACAGGAATCGAAATTGTACAAGTGGAAAAATGAATTCCATGTATTTGTTGAGACCGAAAAGCAACACCTGCGTTTTAGCGTTTATTCAGTCACTCGACAAAACCGTTTTAATTCATTTGTTGCTAAATATTGTGCCTTTAGTTATTTTGTTTGGAAAAAGTGAAAGTGGTAAATTCTCTTGTTATTTAAAGCAAGCTGCCAAAAGGTTGCTTTTTTGCTGAAAATAAGTCCTTGTGTCACAGACCTCAAATCTTCTTTAGACATAGTGCCTGTAAATATGCTGGGCCAGGTTTGATGTGAGTAATGTAGAACATCACTGGCTCTCTATTTTTACCATTAGTTTCTACAAAACTTGTCCTTTTCTTGTGGTTCATGGAAGGGAGAAAATCATACGAGTGTGAAAATGATGGCTGAAGTTTCAGTTTTGATTGAACTATTCCTATAATGAAGCTATTGATCCTTTGACCCATATGCTTGGCCTGTCAAATTCCCAAGAGTAAAGAACATGACCTTCAAAGTAATGTTATTTTGCCTGTCCTGTATATATGAGTGTCAGCCATATGTCATGGACAGAATACTTAAAGGCATGGGTAATATTCTGTAGGGTGATATAACTGGTTTAGGTTGGTGGTGAATTATTATTTGTGCAATATGAAATTTTCTTTAAATGTTTCTGGGATTTTTATTTTTTTTTCTTTGAAAGACAACCAGCTGAAGTGACATTATCTCACTGACATTTACAGACATTTGTGCTATAATTTCAGGCGTCAAAAAAGCATGTCTAACTCAAAATTAGAAGACGACGTCTGCCCTCATGGCTTCCCAGATGTTCATGCGCTGCCCTTGGTATTTCAGTTAAAACTTTCTCTGAATATTTTTAAACCTCCTTGTCAGGTTGCTCACCATTAAGAGATCTTCAAGTTCATCCCAAGTATACTTGGGCAATACACCTTTGTGCTTTTATACTGTGATAAATAGATCACCTTCACTTAAATGAATTGTTTTACCTTTTCCCAAGCAATTCCAAGTGAATTCGACATGTTTTAGTTCTGATGCCATATGTTCCTTAAAGACCACAGAGATGCTACTTTTTTGTAGCTCTTTGTCTTTGTCTCAGGTGTGTGCTTTAAAGAGGAACATTGTGTCCTTTCTACTCAAGTTTCAAGAAAAATTATGTTCCTACAGGATGTTCTTGATGGCATTTGTGCACTGATCAAGGGCACTAAGGACACTAAAGTTACTGGAAAACTGCAATTAAGAATCTTTTTTTGTGATAGTTTCCCAGGTGATTGTCTTTTTGAATAAATGTGCATATACATACCTACTTAATCATATTTTAGGGACAAATCTGTAGCCTAAAGTGAGGTTAAACTGACAAAAACACCTCTCGCAGACATTTTAGGATACTTATTAAATGCTACTAGAAAATAATTGAATTGTATTTTTAGTAAATTTCCTCAGCTGTGTGTTTTCGGAAATACAGTAATAGCAGCACTGAAGATAAAATAAAATGTTTTCAGTTAGCACAGATTTAACAAAAACATACAGATACAGAAATTATATGTGTATTTAAAATGAGTTTTTACTTCAAACAAAATATTCTGTTGTTGTCATTTTCACGAATTCGCACTTCTTCGTTAAATGAATTAAGCTGTGCAGACACTCAGCGAGCTCTTCCCGAAATTATGTAAACATCCCTTATTCCATTTCAATATGTAGCATGTATACTTTAATATAAGTGATTGATTAAAATTCTTTAATTTCTGTATCTTTATCATAAAATATTGATTTTTTTTTTTTTTTGATCAAGATAAGATTTGAAGATTTTTTCAAGATAAGTGCTCAGAGTGCTGTGCATGGATGGAAAATATCTATCTTTTTCAATATAAATATATCTTTAAAAAAAAAATATATATATATATATATATTTACAGTTAGCAGCAGCACTTTAAATTTGAGCTCATATTCTACTCTGTCTGACTTTCTACTAGAAGTTGGAACATGACTGTGGAGATTTGCTCCCATTCGGCCACAAGAATCAGTTAGGTCAAGCACTGATGTTGGCCGATGGGCTCTGGCTTGCAATCATTGTTTCTGTTCATCCCAAATGTGTTCCGAGGTCATCAGATTTTGGTTTAGTGCAGGCCAGCCTAATTCTTCCCAAAGGACTCAGTAAATCATTTTATTTAGTACTTGCTTTGTGCAGGGGAGCAAAGACATTCTGAGACAAAAAAGGTCCCTTGTCAAATTCTTGCCTGCAAACAATAGTGCCATGTAGATTTTTTAGGCATTTTAGGTAAAAAAGCCACAAACCAAGGATGTTTACTAAAAATATAGTTACAGTTAATTTTTTTTTAAATGAATCAAAAGGATACTGTGCAATATTACATATACTTGCTCACATGTTCCAAAGCATTTTGGGGAAAGTTGCAATAGTTAATTAAATCCCAGATTGGGTCGATGATGTTGCAAATTTTATTATTAATATTTTAGTTTTTTTACTTCTGTAAGATATAAAATGAAACTTGATTTATTATTGCAAATATTATAATAAATAAATTAGTGTAGTCATGGCATTTGTACAAAAAGATTCTTACCATATTAAGAAAACACAACATACACTTAGTAGTGCATTGTTGCTTTACAATTAGTCTGCACTGAAATTAAGGGGCTTAGAAATGACAAGCTATTTGATCGGAATGTACGGTGGCTAGGCTGTAGCAACTCTTTAGAAAATGAACTCTGCATAGTTTCAGAGTTGATCTTTGCATGCAGATCCCCCCTCCGCTCCCTCCTCTGTTAAAGGTGCTGTAGGTGATTACAGCTCCTGGGGGTCTACTGCTGGATGGTTCCCCTGGGGACAGCTGTCCACATGGGAGCAGCCTCTCTAGAGAGCCCAAATTAGAGGGTGTGTGACAGGTGCGGCGAGGGGGGCATGACGGCCGCCAAATTCCTCTGTGCATTGGATGGATACAGAGAGCGAGCGCACGCGCGCACACGAGGGAAAGTGAGTGTGTGAGAGAGGGCTGAAATATTTATGATCAACGACTTCACAGGGCAGTGCAGGGCTTCAGCACTGTCCCCCTGGGGAGCAAGTGGACTCAGTCAGTGTGCCCGCCGGTCCAAGCTGACAGCCCCCCGATGGGTCATTAGTGAGCATTACCTGAATGTGCACACACACACTTACACATTCTATATATATATATGTGCTGTATATATCTTGTTCACTTACTCTCTTCTACAGTATTGCCGCTTTGCCCTCCGTCGGCATGAGCAGTTTGAGCGGCATGAGTTTTATAAATGCCTTTTGATTTTTATTGTATCTGTCACTTGTTCACAATGTGATGATGACAAGTGCAGGGTCCAGTGGCCTGAATGGTCAGAGGAAAAGGCGATAACACCCTTATCTGACATGATTTAGCTGTACGTTGCAAGATGACTGGTGCCAGAGATAAAAGAATTGCAATGTTTATCCCATTAACCAGCCTGGATTTGTATTGAATAGACCTTTAATTCTTGTCCTCTTTCTCCACGCTTTGATCCAGGTATCTATGCGCTGTGCCGTTGTGACCACGTTCCAAGAAATCCATTTACTCTTTTAAAATCCACACTGAAAAGGCTTGTTCACGCTAAACAACACATCCTCTGGACCGCTCTAAAGATGAGGTGTGTGATCAGCCTTAAGAAAAACACACATGCCCGCACATTTAAGCACAGATTTTGTCCCGGCTGCCTGAGACTCCCTGCCAGCACTTGGCTGCATACTGCACCATGTCATTTCCATCCAAAAGCTCATTCTCTTGCTGTGCATCAAACAACTTGGTGTGCAATTACACACAATTAAGTTCAAGATGCACTTGAGGCCATTATGATGCCTAGCTGAACACATTCGAACCGCCGGGTTTTGCCCACTACACCCGTTCAGCTCTTGATCCAATGAAATGTTTAATTTGCCCAAAAACAATGGAGCAGTGACCTTTGGGTTATGCAATGAAGCGGTTGTCTGTGAATGGTATACCAGATACTGGGTGACCTTGGATTTCTTTACTGACCACTAAATGGCACCTGAACACATACATTGAAGGCTATTATCTTGGACTTTCTGTCTGGACAGCTATTTTGGGTTTTAGTTGTTAAGCTAAATTATCCTTTTTTGGCTTTGGATAATAGTGGTCTTATAAGAGAATATTTATTTATTATTATTATTATTATTATTATTTTTCACTTAAAAATTAAGTTAGACTTGAGATATATGCCGCCCAAAAAAAGTGTTATTATTAATATTTTTAATTTGTTTTTTTTGTTAGTTTTTTTGGTTTAGTAATTATTATAACTCATGGATTTATGATTAAACATGTTCATTATTCTTCATTAGCTGTAGGCCAGATGAGCAGATTCATTCAATCTGAATTCATAGCCGCTATAAAAATACCTTCCATTTAGAATAATTGTCTTTGTGATAGATTTGTTTTTTAAATTTCAGTTTTCTTCAACTAAATCAGTTATTCAAACTAAAGCGTCACAATGAATTCTAATATAATATTTGATTTAGAATATCACGTTATGGTTTTAAATAAAGGAAATTGATTAAAAATCCTGTCAGATGTATTTCAATTTATTCCACAAAATCAAATGATAGTTAAGAAGTATATTTTCTTGCCTCAGTTACATAATGTACAATGTAAATTAGCAAATATTTCCATTTATTTGCAATAACTTGTATTGTATAGGATGATGATACATCATAACCAATCTTTAAGTATAGGTTAGAATTTAACAGTGTCCTACATACCCTGCTTGAAAATAAATCCAACATCTTTAATATCTGTCTAAAACAGGTATTACTTGTTCACTGTGGTGCATGGGGATTTTGTTTTTTTGGAATATGAGCTATCTCAAGGCCATGAGGGCCACTGAATCCCTCTCCCTCTGGCCATGCCTGTGCGCCAGTTGCACTCTTTAGCAAGTGACCCATAAGTGTGCCAATCCCCATCAAATGCCCAGTCCCTCTCAGTGCTGCACTGCCAGTTGGCACGCCTGGATGGAGGCAACATATTGCAGCACTGAATGTCCTCAAGTAGACTCGGTACATTGGACATTAATCAGACGGCTCTCTGCTTCCCTGTCCGTGTTTGGATGCCGAAGTGCCAAAAATCACAGCCAGTCAGTTTAAAGTGAGAAGAATTGCTCTTCGGGGAGCCAAGAGCAGGAAGCGTATTTTATCCTGGCGGGAACTTGGTCCTATTGTGTTTGATTGAGTAGTCGCTGTCCTCTCTCTAAATGTCCCTTAAGTAGGCAAAGGTTAAAATAATGTCAGCTTGTACATTTGATTGATTGATTCTTGTGATTGATGCCTCAAATTTGATTTTCGGTTTCCGTGTGTTTGACTTTTTGAGAGCAAAACGATCAAGTTAAGCAGGATGAGAGGAAACATCCATATTAATATTTCAACTTAAAATGCTCGTAATGCGCTTTCCAAACACACCCCATTTAGTAATGTCAAATCGGAGGCGACCCCTAGCTCATTTCTTTGTTCCTTTTGGGTGGAAGGAGGAGCGTTGTACGTACACGGGTAATATGATTGATTCGCATCGTCGACACCAATTTCCCCTTCAGTCCACAGCGCAATTCGTTCAGTGTGATCCCCCCCCTCGCTGGCAAATGATAAGTGAAGCCATTAGAGTAAAGAAGGCAATCTGCGCACAGGGTTCGGTTAGCAGGGTCAAGTCATCTTCCGACTCATTCGTCAGCTTTATAATGTTTATTTCTTACTTAAAAATGTAAATAGGTTACATATTTGAACTATTGTTGCTCTTTTGTGCATCTGTAGACTTTTTTTGGCCACTAATCTCTTGCATGCAAGAACGCATTTAGCCTATAGACATAAAAAATTTGATCTGAGAAACATATATTCTCTGCGGGCCCGTTTTTATTGAAACCCCGCTGAAATTAATCAGAAGCCAATGATGAAACTGCAGCTGTCTTTGTTTAATGTTTTTCCAAAACATTAATGTGTGTTGAACCCTTGAACTTTGGAAAGACTTAGTCTGTACTATGCAAATCAAACAAAGATGCATGAAAACTGAGACAATAAACCCATCAAATTCCATCCAATGCCACATGGCTGTGTGTGTGTCCGTAAAAGCGCTTGGCTTATTCTTGTGCGGGTTTTGTGCCGGGCCTCTCTAATCTAAGATTTATTGACCATTAGTGAACTCAGAAAGTCATTACAGTTCATTCTGCTTGGGGCCTGACATTTTATTAGGACAAATTTCCCCGCTGAGAACGCGCACCAGCTCTGAACTGCTCACGCTTCCCACCGCGTGAGGTCACGTGACCCGCGGCTCTCCTTTCCTCGCCCCCCCCCACTCCCTCGCACTCTAAAAGCACAGTGTTACTGAACACCAGTCCATTACCAGTGTGCGGGACCCGCCATCGAGAGGGATGGTGGGAAGAGATGCCATCTCACGCCCCATGACTAATTATGTGAAGATGCAAATCGTTTTGCCACGCTCCCTTTCTCCCCAATCATTATGTACGCCTTTGATTTGTGTTTTTCAACCAGAGAGGTGACATAAAAGTTGTGGAGTGTGCAAGACTGAAGTTCACTAAAAGAGTTGAATAAATGACTCTGTGAAGGGTTTTATATTTACATACATCAGTGTGTAAATACGATTACAGAGACACTTTATGTGTTTTTGTTTTTACTGTGATTTTGTGTGATCTAGTTCCTAGCAAACCTTGTTTGGTTTTAAAGCTAGGCTTAACGACAAAAGTGGCATATGGGAGAGATCGATTTTTGCAGTGTTTTTTTTTTTGTTTAAAAGTTTTTCCATTTGTTTAATTGCAGCATCTCACAACTAGGGGTGTGCAGTATACATTATCTGTACTTTATTGTTACCAATATCAGGTGTATACGCAATATAGACAATTTACCTTTTGTCAGGCAATTAGATATTTAATTGTGGATGATCATTTCTCTCTCTCTTTACACTTTGTTACATTTGCCACCGTACTTAAAAAAGTTTCTGCAAGTTAATATTTTATAAAAAGTAGTAAAACTGTTTATTTAATTTACTTATGATCCGCAAAAACAATCTAATGCAATGACTGCATTTATATTTGGGCACTTCTCTTCTCTTCTCTTCGGCATCTCTTTTTATTTTTCATATCTGGTTCCAAGGCTTTTTTCTTTCTTTCTTTCTTTTTATTGAACTGGTATTAGATACTAGGTCAGACTTTTTTGTTGAACATGGGCTACATACGGTATGTACAGTAAGAGGGAAGCTTCGGTTTAAACCAGACTCTGTAAATTCACAATGTAAGCAATGCTCTCTGAGTCTCACTGGTCTGTTATTGGCATCGATCGGACGACACGGCTAAATCGCACTCTGCACTTTCATGTACAGAGAACAGACGTGAAAGAAGCAGGCAGGGTAACAGCGTTAAGAGTGTTCCGTTCAGTGATCGCAAAACGAGGTCCTGCACCGTTAATGAAAATAGATGCAGAGGGGATTGGGCCCAATGAGCAGCAGCGCAGAACCCCCCACCCCACCCATTTTTATTTTTGCGTGTGTGTGTGAGGGGTGGATTGAGTTACTGTCAGTGTCAGCTTGACTTTATGCCATCCTTCCTCTCCATTTGGGCAGACAGTTCACTTTATGAAACCATCATTCTGCCTCCTACCCTCTGTGTCTTTAGTGCCATAGGGGGAAAAAGAAGAATTCCATTTTACTCATGTCACCCATTCCTCTTAGTGAAAGTGAGGGAGAGCGAGAGAGGATACGGAAGCACCAAATGGGACTCTTTTTCATTTGGAGCGATACATGGATGTTCTGGAAATATTACATGTGCATTTGTGCTTGTATTTAGATGTTTACATGCACAGCACACGGCCTCTCATCGACCTTTTGCATGCGGTCGTGCACGTCTGTGCTTTTGACGGCCCCTTGCTTGCTTTTTGTTTTTACGCACAGTTTCCAGTGGCATCTTTGGGCCAATAAATTGGGATTTCCCTCCAATTAAAGGCCATCTGCCTGTGTGCCTCTGTAGAGGCATGGTGTGCCATATCCTTCCACCCAGGGGCTAGTGTATTTGTTTTTTTTTCCTTCTCACACCCTGTCACCGTCAGTCTGCTGTTTGCTCCTCTTATACCAGCGTTATAGCAACATTTTGCCAGCATCCCCCTGATATCTCCCGCTCTCTCGCTTCCTGTTCACCACGCTTGGTTACTCGGGCCATGGCCTCTGTTAGAAGTCTGACCTTGCTAATTGCTCTGGACCCTAGTGTGTGTGTGCACGTGTGTGGCCACTGTCAGAGCCATGACTAATAAGAAAGAGCAGATCAGAGCTGGGGAGATGGGCCAGCAGCATGGTGTCTGCCTGTTATGGGGGTAGAGAAGAACATGGAACGGAGGCTGAACTTGAAAGGCCACCAACTGCTCTTTTAGCCACATGCAAGCTTGCAAGGAGGGCTTTGTTCAGTTACATGGTATTGGCAATTCTGTCATCATTTACACATCATCCTGTTGTTTTAAATCTCTATGCTTTTATTTATATTTATTTTAATGCTGCAGGAAAAAATGTGGTTTCTGTGCTCGTTTGAAATAATTTAAAATGGATGGGGGATTTTGAAACTTTAAAAAGACAAGGAAAGCATAGTAAAACTTTAGTTTTGAGTGCATGTATTAAATCTTTTGATTGAAAATTAATTTTAAACATTAATTTCAGGGTTATTGTAGTAAATAAAATAAAAACCTTAAAATAATTATGTTACTTAAAGCTGAAATACAATGCTTAAAAAAAAAAAAAATCACAATAGAATTAATAAAAATAAAATAACGGAGAAAAAAAATGTATTTATTAAAAACTGTAGTATTACCCCAATAATACTAAAATAGTTTAGTTGCACATTTTCAACATAGGGCCGTGTAAATGACTAATCATTTTTGGGTGAGAATTGTTGACAGATGTTGTGGTCATTTTGATTGCCACACTAGGCAATCTTTAGGGATCTCCATTCATTTTGCATCATTGCGCTCATATCTACTCCAACATCCCATAATGCACTCGCACAGGCTAAATGATTACACAGATGGACTAGCATTGACAAATCTTAATGTGTTTTGTGGTTGGCACCCCACACAATTAGAGCGGGAAGCGCTGCTCCGGTGTTTATCATCAAGTTATGCTCAGTTTCTCTTCTGATGCTTAGTAATCGAGCATAAATCAGACCCGCGGCAGTTGGAACTCAAACCGTGCACCGTAAACAACTCTACCTCAGTTCATTTTCCTTCTCTCCCGGCCCCCACTGTTGAGAAAAAGAGTTTTCAAAACCTCAGAAATGCACCACTTTAGATAACTCGCCACTCTAGGTGGCCTTGCTCTCATTAACACCGATATACAGAATGTGCGGATGTAAAAGAGAGACATGGTGAGAAAAAGCCAAACCAGACATGGAAGAATAACTTGTTTTGCTTTGGTTTTCAATTTTCTCATTATATGCAAGATAAATCAATGGCAACTTTGCAAGTTTGGAGACCGTAACGAGAAGGAAAAGCTACCATCTGCGTTTCATCTCCGACGGCCACTTTTTCGATAATGAGCCACCCAGTATGTGTACCTCTGCTGCCAAGTGACGATATGCGGACGTCTTTTAGTAAGGCTACTGCTTTCTGGGTGGGCGAAACCATACCCGAGTTTCTCCAATTACTGAGACCCTCCAGCACCAGTGGCTTCACTGCCATACTGGAGCAGCTCTTATGACAGCATGTCAGTTATAATGCCACCCCATGTCACTGTCATTCCCATAACTAGGCCTGACACGCTCGCCTCGCCAAAACGGTTCTCCAATGTTCTCATCATCTAACATTCAACACAGCGGAAGCCTCAAATTGAACAGGTATATCCCATGCCTTTATGGAGCATGCCTACCTGATTGGAGCATGGCAGCATGCAGTGACATAGGTATAATTGGCCGCATCTGTTCAGATAATGTTTTTCCCCTCGGGCAGCATTCATATCGATTTAGATTGATTGAGCCATAGATTAACTTGTTATGACTCTTTGCCTATTGCTAAGAATTGATTGCCAACCGAGGCTGTAACCGATCATAATTGCAAAATATGTGCATTCAGTAATTGTCCTGAATCCCTAGAATGCATTTTATGGGGTGTTGTTTTGTTGTGGCTTCGAAAGGGGTACATTTGGGTGCAATAGCAGCATGTATATGTGTCAGAAGTTCTTCTGACTGTCAGAGATTAGTGCCCAACAACATTGAATATGGAATAAGCTCATAAGCTGATGGGCGTACATACTCGCCGGTGTTGACTTGTGCATTGTCCGTTTCGAAAGCCATGCTATTATGTGTAATCCCCCTCGCTCCGCCGCCATTGATCTAACCCACCCGCTTGCACGGTGGGCATGACAATGTGACGAGAAGGTTCGCACTCTCAGATGGTGTGGCTCTGATCCTGAGGAAACAATTCCATCTATCTTCAGTAAAACACAAATCCCCCATCACACACCAGTCAAATTATCATCCATATCAAGAGGCTTTCTGTCAGATAATGTCATTTTGTGAGGCCAGATGCCAGTGAGTGAAAAGACATGAAAGGCTTCTGGTCCCTGCAGACAAGGGCAGCAAAGGATGACTCTTTCTGATATCTTTAGATCTTTCTTTCCTGCTCTCTTTCTTTCCGTTCTTAAGGCGTTCAAGAGGATCATGCAAATGTATCATTCTGTCCTCATTAAGGGTGAGAATTCTGGCACTGTATCCATCTTTTTGAATAATGTTGATATAACTGTGCTGTTGGCGGATCCTTTCGATTCTTCATATTGAGCTTGATAAAGGACTCTGCAATGGTGCTAACAATATTTTGGAAACAAATATACTTTCTTTTGCTTTTATGATGCTGAATTCAAAACAGTCTGTTAGCTTTAAAATATTTTTTGCTTGCGCACACCAAAATATGAACAAAATGACCTTTTCGCAGGTAAATACTGTCCATCTGAAATGGACTGTCTGTAGTCCTATAAAGACATAATTATTATTTTTTTTATTTTGCTGTAGAAGGTCAGGTACAGTAAGTTCATGTTAAACAGATTTAATTTAGCACTGTCTGAATCAAACATGCACGGTGTTAACAATAGCATTTCTTAGAGCTTGTTGAATGCCATGAGTGTGAAATTTCTTGCTGCCTGTTGCACCATCATTTTTTAGAGGATTTAGATTTCAAGTTGTTTTGCTAACTTTCTGCATAAAACCACTGTAATGCGAAATTTAAACACTGAAGTAAACTGTACAGATTAAGTGGTGCAGATTATTATTATTTTCTCAAAATGACACAACAGCGATAATGATTTAATGTATGGGATGTTATGTTGGACTAAGCTACATTTTGCTTTAATTTTACATTTACTGTAAGGGAGCGTCCATTTATTTTTGTTGTCCGACTGTGGTCCTTGCTCGGGAAGGGCTACTGGTTAAATTCTCAATGTGGTTGCCAGCAAACATGCAGACATCTACTTTTCAGCACCAGCAGCAGAATAGCACATTTGGAGACAGGAGAAATAGTTTTGTTAGTTTAGATATGTTCACTGCTAAACCTCATTCCCTAGCCATAAACTGTCACAAACAGCAAGGTTTTTGTTTAAACTGACCCAGTATTTTTATGCCCCTTCTCATTTTTTCCATGTCCTGTTTCTTCACTGCATAAGAGGACATGATTCAATTTGTGTGTGTGTTTTTCTTTTCATATGTTGTACCATTTTAGAATCTTAAAATAGGAAAGGCACTCTTTATGTAATGACTGATGCTACTGTCAAACGATTTTCTATTGTATGCTACAGAAAAGAGGAAGAAAGCGAACAATGCTTTCTTTTTGAGTTTTAAAACATTCAGAGTCTGAGGCTCTGAGACATTAGTACACACTTCTGTTGCTTTGTCCTTTACAGAAATTATCCTCTAATTAGTTCTATTATTCTGTAATTGTTGCCTTAGTGCTGGTCAGCTAAGCTCAGACAGTATGAGTGCTAAAGCCAACGTAAAAAGATTTTATCTCAACCATTACTTGCACAGCTAATCTGCTATTTTAATGTCCTCCCAAGGATTTTTTTTGTATGCATGAGAAGCGATTTTTGACCAAATCCCTTCTATTTTCAAATATTTCTCTTTCTCTGTTGCCAGGCGATTTCAAAATGCGAAAATCTATTTGCTGACAGAGCGGCTGAAAAGCTTTGAGTAACCCAAATATTCCGAATGCCTATTGGACAGCCCATGCTTTTGATGAAAATTGGTAGTCTGCAGGAAAAAAAAGGTTTCAGTCAAAACCTTACTGCCAGATCGAAATAGTTACAGTACAAACTGTTTAAATGCTTGTTAATCAGTGTGTATCTGTTATGGGTAAATTCCTTAAAAAAATCCATTTAATTATGCTTTTAATAATCCAATTTAATATTTAATTGTATTAAATAGTTCCTTGAGTGATAGGCCTCTTAAGAAAATGTACTGTATCACCATTTCAGACTCTTCTCAGACCAACGTCTGCATTCAGTTTAAAAATACTTATGAATCTTAAGTTATTGTGGTTATTTTAATATATGTTTCAAGAAAAGAAATATTAGTGATTTGTAAAACTCACAACCAGATCATCTCTGGTTATCTCCCATTTTAGCTTTCTGCTTTTATTGTACATAAATACATGTCATTTATGTTGATTGTTATTTGTATTTTATTAAATGTAGAAAAATCAAGACAAATTTTACATCTAAATGTAACCTAACTGAAACTTCAGTCTCTTAAGGAAAACCTCCTAGCAAAATTATTTCTGTGCATATACATAGATGAGCAGCTTTTGCAAAAATGTAGATTTACCAAGATGCATCGATAATTCTCATATTTTGCTAAATACTAAGGGCTTCTAAGACTTTTTAAGTTGGTAAAAGTACAGCAGAGACAGAGCAGGGAAAAGTAACCTCTGGGCAAATAATTTTCTCTCGGCATGCGTGGATGAGCGGGTCGGTTTCAGATCGGAGTGAGAGACAGAAACATCAAGTTCAGACTCCACACTTCTCACCTGCTTGTGTATGTGTGAAATATTTGTTTATGGATGCTTGTGTGTATTTTTGCATGCATGCAGAGTAAAGCTGTGTCCATTCATGCTTGGATGACTTCCTCAGGTTCAGAGCAGCGGTCCATATTGGCAAGGGATTAATTGTTGTGTATTATGCAAAGGATGTGAATTCTTTTGTATGAAATGAAATATGCCTATTTCTCACTTTTTCCACTCTGTTTCACAATGTGCCGCACGCAAAATTATTTATACTTTACAAGCGGAGTGAACGACATGCGCTTGAATGCTTCAAGCTTTATTTTGCTTTTTTTTTTTTTTTCTTACTTCTTACCAAACTCTCAATTTTAAGCTTACTCTAAAACTCTATGCTGCACCTTATTTAAAATATGAGGGCATTTTGCAAGCACACACTTTTTTCTCCTTCAAAGTGCTGTGTTTGTGTGGACCCCGAATTTCTGGTTTTATTTACTTTCCTTACTCGTCCCCCCCGGCCACTTCCCTCCCCTTGTGCCATCAGCTCTTTATATGAGCCGCCAGTTTTATCTGTCCATAATGACTCCTGCATCCAGCGTTTGTAGAGAGTTTCAAATGAACGCATCAGCGAGCCGGCGCGGGCCGCTGGCTGCGTACCATGCAAGGGACCAAATTAAAGCGCCTGCTCTCTGCAGGGCAAGTTTGTCACGTCAGCTGATTATAAAAAGCTCACATCATACTCCTCACTTATTTCCTGGCCCTAAGGTCTCTGGAGCTCCAGGGGGGATGAAGGGAAACTGGGGAGAGAGAGAGAGTTAGTGAAATGGCAGCAGTCCAAATCCAGAACGTTTTTCCATAGGACCCAGGCTGGTTGGGAAAGGTCACCGGGACTGGGATGAAGCAGGCTGCGGAGAGTGGGGTTGCTGGGTAATTGGAGCTCTCGGCACACTGGCACTAACCCATGTAGTACTGTTGTCAGAGAGGTCTCACCAGCGCACGCTCGGCAGAGTGGATTCGGTGGGGAACATTTGTCAAAGTAAGAGCCCAGTGACCATGACTGCTGTTTTTTAAGCATACCATACATGACTCGAACTCACAGCTCTGCCCTTGGCAACGTGTGGAGTCCAGGAGCAGGCCAGGACATTGATATGCACTATGATTTTCCTATAGAGACTGGCAGGAAAAATATTGTAGCTCTAGTTTGGGCTACTGAACTAGATTCTCCCGTGTCTCGCAGCAGACTCCAGCGAGGTGTTGTCAAATCAGACAGGCTTTTTTGCACAATAATATGAATTAGTTATAAGTGTGAGAAACTCTTAATTTAACAATGCAGTTGCAAAAGAAAGAGTGTCGGCTTTTTATTCTAAACTGAGCAGTGGCTGTCTGTGTGTAACGGTGAAGGAAAAAGGCGTCTGTTTAGACTGCATGTTAATTTCCGTCAGCCATGAATAATCCCCTCTGCCAGACTAGTCCTCTGCCCACACAGCGGTCAAAATGGAAACAAGGCGAACTAAAATTTACCCACACCATTGTGTGTCTGTCTGTCTTCCTATCTGTGTGTGTCTGTGTGTGTGCTCTGGTGCAGAAAATATGAGACAGCAGATGTACACATCATGAATATATATATATACAAATAAAGCCTTTTTCAGTCCATCTCCGAGAGGACAAAAAAAAGACACGTTAGCCAGACTTTCATATGTTAGACTTCCGATACCATTACAGCAAATATAAGTATAATGTCTACTTAAAAAAGGTAAAAAAACGTATAAGTTGACGTGATAAAGATCAAAGCGTTTGTTCACATAAATAAATGTGGTCGTTATTTCAATGCCCTTACATTTCTTTCTGAACCAAAGCTGCTGTTTTTTCAGTGGAGTAATTTACATGCACTATTGATGCTATTATTATATTACATTATATTGCATATTATAATGAAATACAAGGATATGTTTAAATTATATACTTACAAATATATATATAATTTTTTCTGTGTGTTTCTTATATGAAATTCCCAAATATTGCATTATAGATTATATCCTTTTGCTTTCATTCTGTGTTTCGAAGCACGTATATCTTAAATAATAAGTGTTTACAGTTTAGCCTGAAGCAAACCATGGATTAAAGCGCTCTTAACAGAAATATCATGATCAGATTCATGTTTTGTTTAGAAAATGCCTCTAGGCTCATTAAGGACTTATGATTTTATTTATTTATTTGGTTTTTTTCCGCTCGTGCTTCAAGCAGTAATGTGATTTTGTGTATAATGAGATGCCATTCTAATTGAAATTCAAAGATAAAATAAAAAATGATACTAATGAAGATGTACGTTCCTAAATTACAGAATTTTAAATGATCGTTCGCAGGTGAGCATCCCATTGCACCGATAGGCTCTTTACAGATGCAGAAAGCTATGCGGATGTCAATGAATTTTAAAACTGGAATGAGCCAGATGATATTTAATGTGTGCCAGAGAGATTTGTCTCTCTAATCTGTATATTTCAACATCCTCATTCATATTAAAACATGCCTTAGGGATCCATACTGAGATTTGAATTCATAAAGAAAGTGCCACCGGGCCAGTGTTGGTCAGACCGTGTTTAAATCCTACTCTTCATCCAGATGTGAAATTATTAATTGCAGCTATTAGTCTCTTCTCGTTATTTTGGTACACACCGGAGGCTTGTAGGTCTACTCTAAATATTGAGAGCATTTGGGGGTGAAGTTCAAATGAGGATGTATTTAACGAACTGACTGAGGAAAAGTTAGTAAACACTGAAGAAACGGACATCTCCGGTGGGAAAATAGTTTTTCTTGATAAAAAAAAAAGGCTGATGCCACAGTTTCACCAAGACCCTTGCACCCTGTTTTTTCGTGTGTCTGTGCAATTATTTCCACGTTCTAAGCTTAATTATTCATTTTTTTTTTTTTTTTTTGAGTAACATTTTCACACAGAATGCGACGAGTTCCTTTGGAGAAAACTGAACTTTAGTTTGAATGACAGCAAGTTTCAAGGGAATTGTTCCTTTTCTGCTTATAGGAATTTTCAAATCCTTATTCAAATTAAAGCTGTATGCAGCTCATTCACACACATTGTGTGTGTGTGTTATCTCTTGATGCCCTACTTAGAGACCCACAGATGAAGCATTTGAACAAGACCAGACAAAATGCATCAGGGCTTTTGTGGCACTATAAGGGAGGCGGGGAAAACTTCACTAGAGGGAGCTCTAAACAGTACTGTACCTGGTGATTAAGAGTACAGACAAAACCTTTATTAAAAATAATAGATAGTTCTAATAGCGTAGTTCTGGCTCTTGTTTCAAGCTCCCCGAAAATAGAATTATCAGTAAATTATTCAAGAATACAGATTTTTCTCTGAAATGACACACTAACCCAAAATACGTCAATATAAACACACTCACACACCTACACACAGACAAAAGAGACAGGATTAAGGAGTGAATGGTGCTGTGCACATCTTGTGTTGCGTGGTGAATTATTCCTTTTCCTGGCAAGGCTAATATCTGCTCATTTGCAATAACTGAGAAAGGATGAATCGGTCATTCATTCATTTATAACAATTATCATTGTTTTGTTTTGCTTAGTTTTAGGGTTTTTTTCCACTCCAAATTTCATAGAGGCAATAATCAAAATGTTAAATTCAATAGCAGGGATAGTCATTTGTCTCTGGAATCATTACATCTGCTGAAAGTCTTTCAAATTTTTCATTTTAGGACTGTGATCATTATCCATTATAAATTAAACTTTACATTTCCACAGCATTCCCAGAATGCCCGAGGCAACCATTATTGTAAAATGTTTTTTTCCCCCCACCCCGAAACCTTCTGTCAGCAGTGCAAAGCAATAAAACAGATAATGTTTGTATTCTTTTTTTATATGTGTATTTGCTCCCGTAACCGTAATGAACTGTTATACTGTACTAATGTGTTGCATTATAATGGGATACCCACATGCACTTTTAAGAATGCGAAGTTTAGTTTATTTATTTAATGCAGTTGTGTGGCACGTCATCATAATTGCATGTGACCCTGACATACATGACAGCTAAAATCTACATGCTTTTTGGGAGAAAGAATGGAATATATTTATTAGTGGAATATTGTATAAGATGGTGCGGGCATTCAGATGAGTCTCCAGAATACCAACATGGCTGTGCTTACTCTACAAGTCAATAACGGGGGGAAAAAAAAGAGTTTGACAGTTCAAAGAAAGCACCTGCATAAAGCAATGCAAATATTGTTCCAGCTTCTCAGTGAACCCTAAAATGTATTCAGTGCGATTTCATATTCAGGTGTGGAGAGTTATAATTAGCCATAGAGGAAGGCTTTCCGTGCTTTCTCGATTTCGATGTAGTTCCTCATTGGAAAACACCCTTTTCCCTCCTCCGTCGTGGCGAGATGACACTTCAGTGTCAGTTTATTTACCTCATCTGCAACATGATGACAGCAAAGTTAAACAAAGATGGCATATAGACACGATTGGGAGAGAGTGATTAATAATGAATACGGAGATGATGGACGGAATGGGGTTTTCCGACCATCTCCTGGCCATCAGGTTAGGATAACTTTGGATCTCATAAATATTTATTGCACTTTATAAGTTAAGTGTTGTTTTCTCCACAAATCAATTCGATTCAGTGGCTCTCCATTCGTGTCCATCACTGTCTTTATTGATAACAATTTTTTAAATGTTTTACACCCGTTTCCAAACAAAAACACACTTTTTTTTGGGGTCCTGTTAGCTTGGCTTAACAGGATAGCGTACGGTTCGAGACTTACTTCCTTAGCTTTCGCCCCTACATCTGCGCTCGGTCTGGCCATTCTGAACACGATTGGATTAGCATATCTAACGCGCCATAAAGAAGACCTGCTCTGGCTGTGGAAACATTGATTTGATGTTGATTCACTGCTGTCTGGCCTGCAGTTTTATGTCGACACCTTGTCCTCTGTGCTGTGTTTTCTTATACAAACAACACAGGAGTTCCCTCAAAGTCTTTTTTTTTTTTCCCCGTATGTGTTTGTTTTGCTCTTTTTCTTGCTCCAGTTTTCTGTTTACACTCTTGAGTTTAAGTTGTTCTCCCCCATGTCCGAATCAAAACTGTTCTCACTTGCATGATTTAAGATCATCCGTTTGAGAAGGACAATCCAGAACTATTTATATTGATTGGACTGAGGTGCTGGGGTGCAAAAGATGTTTTGATTGCTTTAAATAATTCAGGACCGCTATGCTGTAAATTTTAAACTGGTTGAGTTGGAGACGGGCAGCAATCGATAAAAAGACGCAAGATAAAAAAAAGCAATGCAATGAGGAATATAAGACTCAGAACGGGCCATAAAACAATATTACAACTTCCAAACGTCTTAAGCTGTGCTATATGCAGGACATTGAGAGATATTGATTTGAAATCAGTCTCCGTTACTCAACGCTTTGCCTTCTGCATGTTCTGCTCGAGATACCTCCCCATTTTTATGTTTTCCTATTTATTTGATCTTTTTTGAAATCTTTTACTCATGAAGCATCGATCGTTTCTTTTTATGTATTTTCTTGTGTTTCAATGAATTGTTTTTGTTAAAATCACTGGCTTTCAACTGGTATACATAATAATAAGCAATTAATTATATAATCATACTTAAGTAGGGTTAGCGATCTTTTTTATTATGATTGACTAAACAATCTTTAAATGTGTTCTAACAAATGCAAACAGTTTGCAATTTTTGGCACAATTTCCTCTGTAAGTGCTAGCCAAAATTGGCAGATGTCAATAGGGACTGGTTGTGTGATTTGCTCTTGTCATCATAAACCTTGAATGAAACTACATAAGGTAAAAGAAAATGCGACCCAGACTAGATTAAATGCAGGTTCCCTTGCAGCGAGGATAAAACATGATTTGTGTTAAACTCAATTTGTTTTGTGCGGTGAATTATTGGCTGCAGAGAGCGTGAAACCATCAAAATTCAGCAGACACTTGAAACTAAATATTCCTAGTCAGTTGATGTCCTGTTAATGTTTTTTGAAGGGAATGTAGTGATATTTATATATTACTTTTTTGTTTTTATTTTGAGGGACATTTTTGTTTAGTGTAACTTGAAAAGCCAGTTGATGCAAAATGGACCCTGATGCGCAGTTTTGCAGTAGATGTTTGTCCCAAAATTACCTTGTTATAGTTTATAATAATTAGTAGATCCAGCACTGGATAGAGAAAGATTACATGTTCTTTTGTGTACTTTTCCTTCTGATTTCGCCTTGTGTGTTGGTAACAGAGAAGCCGAACCCTCGGTGAGTGGTCAATCTGGGACAGACGGGCTGTTACTAGAGAGAGACTCGTCCTGATTGGGACCCCTGCAGCGGGAGAGAAAGGGCAAAGAAAAGAGCAACAGACTCGAGAGAACAGAGAAAAAGAGTGCCAAAAATCAAAATCTGTTTTTCTTTCTCCTGTCACAGTGCTCACTATAGCCTACCCTATCTGTCAAATTCCACACTTTCAGTGAAAGTGAAATAGTATAATTCATTTTATACAAGAATAGTTATATTCAGAGTATTTCTTTTTCACATTATACAATTAGTTTATATATACAATAGTTTAATGAGAGACTCTACTTCATCTAAAGTAAATTCATCTTACACCATTGCATTTCAAGCACCAAATGTTGCCAAAAAAACCTTTGAAAGTTGATTGCCTTTATGTGAAAATTAGCACATGGAGGTTAAGCTTCATTTTGTATAAAATAATAGAAACAACGATATAAGAATAGAAATAGCTAGAATCAACTTTCTGAAACTTATCATTTCTATTTATTTTTTCCCCTAAAGATTTCGTCCATAATTACACTATTTGAATAAAACGCTCATTTTAGTTCTGTGACAGACACTTGACTCCGGAGGGGAGTAAAGGTGCAGTGGCCCAGGGAAAGACTCTTAGCCGCAACCTCAAGGTTGATAGAACGAGAGCAGGAAAGAGGAGTAGCTGTCAGTGGGTGGCATCAGAGGCAAGGCTAATGATTTGGGGGCGAGAGTGACAGGCCCAGTTTTGGGGGAGAAAAGGGGAGAAGAGTGAAAGCAGCGGAAAGATGACACGCCGCCCCAGTGGTGCACACACACACACAGGACGGCTCTGACAGGCGCTGGAGGTCTTCCGACTCCTCCGGGCTGCACGGGTCTGACATCCACTGCTGAGAGGGACTTTGGAGTTCATAAAACCCCCCACGCACTTGCATCTCTCTCTTTCTCTCTCTCTCTCTCTCTCTCTCTCTCTAGCCAGCAGTTCAGGTGCACATAGTATATGAGTGTATGGAAGACAGGGAAAGAACATGTCTTGACAGCGCTTGACTGCTAAGAAGCAGGTAAGTGTGTGCAGATTGACGACTGGCGTTTGGGTGAGTGCAGACAACTCTCGCGCAGGTGTGACAGCCAGGAGGAGTGGAACTGGCAAGAGTGACATATCAGAGGCAGTTCAGAGCCATCGTGTCACTAATAGGAAATCAACAAAGGCCGTGGGAAAGTCTTCCCCCAACTGGCTCTAAGTGACCAGCATAATTCAGCACAGGGACATGTAATTTTAATCATTAATCCCTAGGCAAGAGCAGGAAATGTCCAGTCAAATAAGTTGTGATGGGTACTTGGACTTGTCAGGAGGCTGTGGTATTTTTGGAGATTCTGCTGTGTGTGTAATTGCACAGCAGTGTTTTTAAATGGGAGGACTTGTTTAGTGTATTAATGCAATGTAATTGATCATAATGTCAATAATTATCAATAATAAATGTAGTAGTATTTTATTAAAGAGTAAAGTGTTAAACAGTACATAGTTTACATAGTTTAAATTACTTTAAATTGTAAATATTGGTAAATATTTGTATAATATTATGTATTTTTATTTTTAAACTATTATTCTACATTAATTTTAGTATGGCAGAAATATTACATCAATTACATTTTCACTTCATTATTTTATATAATATAATGCTGCACTAATTGAATTGTTGCATTAGTAATATTACATTTAGTTAATGAACGTATAAATATATTAATAGTTCATTCAAATAATTATTTCAAATAATTAACATTTAAGTTAATTGCATTAAATCTAGACAATTTTCTAATGCCATTATATGTGCTGACATGAACAGTTGAAATGGATAATTTATTGTAGGGGTTTGGAACATGACTTAAAACCACTTTCATTTTTATTTGTGTGTAAAGCTGCCGTTATTAATTTAACATAGATTGATATAATAGTGCTGAATGCCGTTTAAAATTGTGAATTTCACCAGCTGATCTTACAAGAGCTTTAACATTATTTTTTTCCCCCGCTCAGTTTATTTTATTGCCACAAGAATTGATCTGCGGAAGGAGCTGATATGCTGGTTGTAAATTATTCACATGGTGCATGACTTTCAGTGAAGAATGCACTATGGAAAACTCGGTCTTAGCCGGGCTCGGCTGAGCAGCACCTGTGAACGCCGTCAAACCTCTAGCCTCTACCCCCCACCTCTCTCCCTCTGACATCCACCCGGAGAGAGCAGCCATGATGTGGTCAAACAGCATAACATATGACCCTAAGGGAAGGCCAGAGGCAATGCTGCCTGCCTCCTCTCTTTCCTACACCTAGTGTACACACGCACCGGTCAGGCAGACAAGACGAGCACTGTTAGATAAACACAGACAGACTGACATGCATATTTTTCTAGGCGACGAACAGACGTACATGCTCAGAAACAGATACCGCCTACGGTGATATCGATAACAAGCCATTAACTACATAAAAGTTTGTTGAGACTTTAAGATGGCTTAAGAAAGGCAGAGCTGAAATTTTTAAAAGGTTTTTTGGCTTTTAAAAGTTTATTTCTAAAGGGGTAAAACAGCAATAATCTAATAGGAAACTGAGAGATTGTACACGGAGGAATCAAACACAGAAAACAAGAAACAAGGATAACGCTTTGTATGGGGGGGAAAGAGTCAATACTCCGCGCTGACTGAACCACAAACAACTCTTTAAATACACCTGATAATGAGAGATGAGATGATAAGAGAAGAGGAGCTAACCAAAACCTATATTGGTCAAAGGCAAGCATGGACCGTAGAGCAGATATAGTGGCACACGGGACCACGGCAGTGTGGGCAGAGCAGAGAGTCCAGAGGTGCAGGCAGACCAGAAAGCCACGGTAGAGCCGGTCCAGGGGGCCATGGTGGTGTGGGCAGAACTGACAACCACAGTGGGGCAGGCAGAGCCGAGAGCTGCCAGGGCTAAGCAGACTGAGTGAATGTCCTCCAGGGCAGAGCCTATGGTACAGACACCCTCCAGGGAGAGGCAGAGGATGCAGGCGGGACAGAACCCTCCAGGGTGGAATAGATGGCGCCGGCAGGACAGCAGCCAGCAGGACTGCAACAGAGAGCACACTCTACGGCCTCTGTGGCCGAGACAGTACATGCTCCAGCACCAAGGCGGAGAAGGTGGGATATAGGCCCTCCAGGGAAGAACAGGTGGCACAGCATCCCTCCAGGGTGGAGCAGAGGGAGCAGAATGCCAGGGCTGAGACCCAGGGCACCAGGGCAGAACAGGCATGACTGAAACAGAGAAGACAGAGGGGTTAATGACAGCCTCCATGGTTGCGACTGGGCAGGACGAAGATTCCAGGGTGGCCTCCTTAGCCATGACTGGGCAGTGCGAGGCGTTCTCCATGGCTGTGACTAGGCATGACGATGACTCTGATACAGCCTCCTTAGCTGTGACAGACCAGGACAAGAGATCAACGGCGGCCCTTATTGCAGGACAGGAGTTCAATGGCCTTAATGGCCATGACCAGACATGACAAGTGCTGAGTGACAGCTGCCATAGCAGCAGGGCCATGCGAGGGTTCGATGGCCTCTGTGGACAAAGACAAAGACTCGGGAGTGGAGTCCTTAGCTGCAAAAGGCTGAAGCGAGGGGGTCCTCAGTGACTGTAACAGGGCAGTACTAGAGGTGCATGGCTTCCATAGCCACAACGGGGTGCATCCACTGGCAGAACCTCCCAAGAATCTACAGGCAGAATCGACATCTCGGGAGGTCGTGCAAACACCAGTGGAACCTCCAAACTTTCTGTCAGAACTTCAGACACCTCCGGGTTTTGTGAAGTCACCAGTGGAACCTCCTAGGAATCTATGGCTGGGACCGACATCTCTGGGGGTAGTGCAGTCACTGGCGGATCCCAAGGAGGATCTACCCTGCAGTGGCTCGGGGTTGGCGGTGGTCTTGTGCAGTGGCTCTGAGGCGACACAACAAGGCACTGGCTGATCAGTTGAGAAGTGGCATTGGCTGGACTGGTGAGATGACTGAGACTGGTGACGATCAGCGTAGACTGGCCCTGATGGTTAAAGTTCAACATCTGCCTTACTGGGCATATGCAGATCTATCAAAACTTGACTTGAAGATCAACTGGAGGTTGACATGGCTTGTGAAGATCAATAGTAGCTTGACTTGGCTTGTCAATGGCAGCTGTGACATGACAGAGCGCAGTGATGTCCGCCATGATGACAGCCTCCACTTTAGCCACCATTTTGTGGTCGCACTCCAGTGCATCTGCCGTTTCAGACACAAAGCGCTGAAGTGTTCCTGTTCATGTTCCTTCCCCACGACTCCCACAGTGATTGTGGAGCCAACACACAATAGAGCGAAGTCTAGAAATCCAGCCAGAGGTGACTGTAGACCCTCGCGTCTAAGCTGGGATTGCAGCAGCTGATTAACTCCATCACAGAAAAACTATACACACAGGCAGTTTTGAATAGTTAGCAATGGCTATAAACTCATGTGCATAATTTGTTTCAGGGCTAATAATATTCTGGTTGTGTCCATACCTGATTAATCCTTGAAAAGGCAGCTGGATCCTTCTTTGGTGGAGTACAGAATACTCCCTGACAAGGGTGGATCCATGTGCAAGCTTTTATTCGAAATTAGGGTCTAGACAACAGCAACAGGAGTGGTGATAACGAGAGACGATATGATAAAGGAGGAGGAGCTAATCAAAACCCATAGTAACAAACAAGGAGAAGGAGACACAAGGGAAGCAGAAACGATGGGTAAGTCAATCAGTCTGAAAAGATATAGTAGACAGAGTCAGGGCAGAGTTTTGTGGTCGTAGCTTTAAAGCTCTAGGAGGTCATGCGTGTCAAAATTTGGCTTAGAAGAATAATAATAACAAGTTTAAATAGTATATCAGTAAGTTGGCTTTTTCAAGCCAACTTAATAAATCAAATTGCCAGAATCAAACCATTTCCTTGACATGCCTAAGCGCACTGTTGTGCTGTGAGGCTTATGAACTGCAAGGGAAAAAAAATGTCAAGACAAATTTTTTGTGTGTTACTCGTCTTTTTATTTGCAATTTTTATGTATATTATATCAGACATGGCATCCCACTGGGTTTACTGCTTTGGCTGTTGTAATTACAGTTGTTTTGAAGTGCTGGACTGGGGGTTAGCTGCCAATTCTATTTTGACTCAGTCAAGTCAAGGGATGATTAGCATTTAGGTGAAATCAAATCTGTGCGGGATTTTATATACTCATTTTGAGAGTGTTTACGAAGGAGCTTCAATATAGCCTCTGAGAGTTCACTTAATACAGACAGGATACTGTTTTGTACCATATTGATACCTTATATATTACATGTATTCTGCATTCGTGTAATTTCAAGGCCAGAACTGGAAAATGAAAGGTATTTAAAATTAATACTATATACAGCTTTACTAAACCTGCATAATGCAAATCCAATTAAACAGTGTTTTTTTTTTTTTTTTGTATGCGCAGGAATATTCTATAATTTTGAGAGTGGTTTTATATATATATGTGTGTGTTTTTAAAAAATTATTTCTTTTTGCAACCCCATAGAGTATGTCAGTAGATGGGAAATATTCTCTGCTCATAATTAATCATGATTAATATGACATATTATACTCCCATGTACATCTATTTCTATGCAAATGAAAATGAGGTCAAGCATTTGCAGATTCTAAATTCCTGCTCAGTCTGTCTGGAGCAGGTGAGCAACCCTGTATTAGGGATCCGCTGCATTTCTAAGCCCGGTTCCATTGTTAGTGCCGCAGGCAAGCTTATGTTTTACCTCAAGCCATATACTAATGCTGATGTATACCTTAATTTAAAGCCAACATTCAGCTTCTTCATCAGAGCTGGACTACTGGAACCCCACTAAAAAGCCCAACAGAGAGAATAGAGATACAGTACAAATAAACCACTTAATGGCTCTTTTCTCTCACAATTAGAGACTTAGAGTCTCTAGGCAATTAGTTTAGTTTTTGTATTTTTATTTTTTATTTAGAGTGTTCATTTTTGATTTGGAGTATTTAATTGTTTATGTTATTGATAAAGATTCTATATTTATTTTGTATGACAATTATGTCATATATTTAGTATTTCATTAGCCATGTAATTATAAATTTTACAGATTTTAATTGTCTAGTATACATATTTTTAGATATATTTTTCTTGGACGTCACAAACTGCATACCTAAAACAAATTAGTAAAAAAAAAAGGCACTTTGATTCAGCTGAGACATAAATCTATTTGGGCACAGAAAAGAGCTTACAACTAAGATTTAACCACAGGGTGATATCGCCATCTCCACTCCCCAATCAATGAATACAAATACCTAAATTTACAAAAGCCAATATGTTCAACTCGGCACGGTTCCTTTTTTTCCCTTTCAAAGTGCTGCTGTTTAATCATGTGGATTACTACTTCTCTCCGTCTACCTCCCTGACATTTTTTTTTTCTAAAGTCTCACCTGCAGTCGCCTGACATGTTGCAGTAATTGTCACCTTCTGAGCGTGTTCGCAGGTGCAAGAAAGTGTCTGTTTACTATCTATCATCTGTATAATCTAGCACCATTGCCAATTTAGGTCTTTTGTTCAGCAGGGGTTTTCTCTCTTAAGACAGGGCTACAGCATGTTAGGTCACGAAAACAGCTCCCTGATGAGGACCAACAGTAGCCATATGTTGGGTTACAGTGGAGCAAAGACCTAGTTAATACAAACTCGTTTCCATCTCCTGTCTTCTTTGACTCAGCAGCACATATTTATTATTTTTTATTGCAGTGACTTCTATATTAATGAAAGTTAGAGTTGCTGTTTTGTTAGTGCACAGTGTGTGTTATGCACATTCTGTGATATTCTTATGAAAGCAGCGATATGCTTGCTTGTTTGATTACTCCTTAGCAGGCTTTTAATCGGCACTCAGGTGAAAAATGAGTCTGGGGACAAGGGACACATATGTCTTAGATGCTGACCTATGCATTTTTCAGAATGATGAAAAGGTGCATTATTGTGAACCAAGTTACAAAGGAATTTTAAGCTGAAGGATTTGTAAAAATAACAATAAAAAAGGAAATAAATAACAGTTATGAATTCAGGAGGTTTGCAAAAATGCAAATAGACTGTTTCAAGCATTCTATTTTTGGAGAAATGCTCAGTGACTAAGCAAGAGTTTAGTTTAAAAGCTTGTTTAAATGTCTTCCTCTTGGAATCTTTAATGTTTGAAACTTTCTGATCAGTTGCTTCCAACTATGAATTTTAAAAAGTGAAGCTGCACTAAAGCTGTTGTTTTAAGTTCTGATTATTCTTTATTTACAGATGTAACATTTTGATTTCTTTCTGCTATTTACTTTTCTATTACTTTTTCTATTTAACTTATTTTTGGCCTTGTGGCATATTGGACTTTATCTAGGATAATAATATTTAAAGACTCCCTTTTGATCTGCAGTAAGGCAGTTTATAGATCTTGATTTGAATAGTATAAGAAATATGATGGAGAATGCAGCCTACATTTAAAGTGCCATCTGTTTGGTAATCCCTTTTTTATTAGAATATACATGTAATATGTATAATTTAATTTTTTTTCTGTTTCATTTTTCTATTTACCACCTGATATATATATATATATATATATATATATTTTTTTTTTTTTACATTTATTTTTGCAGTTTATTATAAACAAACTGTTTACCCTAATACCAGCATATTGGTTGATAATTATTGTATTGGAAGCTTTTGGACTCATGCCACCATTTTAATGGACTTTTTTTTATATGATATTTTTAAGTGTTTTTGGTATTTTGTATAAAATAGTTTTAATGCGTAATTAAAGTTATATTTCAACTACAGTACATAAATAATACTCTGTCATGTACTCTGCTGTGTGAAGACATATAGTAAGATAAGCCATAATATCGTTGTAGATATTACAAAGTTTTTTCTCCAGATGATAATTTTAAGAGGTATACTTTGTACTACTGTAAAACTACTGTCATTCTGGTATCCTACAATTCTACAGCATTTGCCAAGATTGAGTTGATTATATTAAATAAAAATTATTAAATGGATGTTTTCTTCAGACATTCTTTCGCTTCTAACAACAACAGCAGCAAATTAGCATATGCTTAAAGATGTAATTATTCTTTATTAATTATTGCTTTATTAATGAAAATAAAAAATTGATTTCATAAAAAAAAAATAAAGTTGTCTTAACATAGAAAACGTACTTATTAATTAGAGATTGGCAGGAGCATATTTGAATTGCCCTCATCATAAAAGCCCCATCTTAATTAGAACCAGTTCTGGTGAATCCTTCTCAGTCGTATTGTGATTCATTTTGAGTAAAAATGAATTAAATAGAGTAAATAAATGATGACAATCATGACAATCAGAGTGCATTGTTTTTATGATTTGTCATTGTTGTAACAACGATTGCACTGTATACTCTGATGGTGCCATGGAAGGCTATCTATCTATCTAGCTAGCTAGCTAGCTATCTAGCTATCTATCTAGCTGTCTGTCTGTCTTGCTGTCTAGCTGTAGCACAGTCTCTTCTAGTGTCCTTATAAAAGGATGTTGGTTGCTTAGAGAAACCTTTTTGTCTTTTGACTTAGCTTTTGTGTACAAGTGCAGAGTTGTTAGATGGTGTGCGTGAGTAGTGGGAATAGCAATGGGAACACTGTTACATGGTAACAGGGTTGCTATGGTTCTGATCAAATCTATAAATGTTGCAGTGATGTTAGCAGTACACATATGGAATTACACTCACACATTCTGCTCTCATGGATTCGGATCACGTTATTGATTCTGATGTTTTTCTGATGTGAAAAATCCAGAGTAACTCTGAAATCAGAACTTCTTTTGTGTCCCGTTTTAAAGCAATTAGATGTCAAACTCTTCCACTTACCTGCATTGCCATTCATCTTTTTGGTGCAATGGGATTAATTTTTTAAAGAACGTAATTTATTTTTAGTATTATAATTTATATATTTAGTATTTGGTACATGGCACTTGGTTCTGTCTGCATTTAGGCAATCCCAACAAATCCCTCATGTCTGGAGAGGCCTAAAAGATTTATATATTTGAAATATTTGCAAAGTACTGACAGAATTAAGCAAGTATTATTCTTATCAATCTCAGCCCCATGACAGATTCCAATAAACCAGTGACCTTTCAATTTGCTGTTGATGTATAACCCAGGATGTGAGTTATAACCTCTGATCTGGGTCAGTGATAGGTAGCGGAGTCTGATATTCATTCATCAAGCCTGAATATATTTATCATCAATCTGTGCAAATGATCTGTGGAATTATTGCTCTCTGCCAAAGCGCAGGAAGGGGGTTCCCTTCAACTTGCTGATAAAGTCAATAAACGAAGAATGTGTTTCAACGCCTTGGTTTTAGCTGTGTTTGGATGGGATATTTGGAGTTGACATTCCAGCACTGTGGGGGCTAGGTGAGGAAACATATTTAGGTTTATTCTTCCAGTGGAGCTCAATCAGTTTGACCCTCAGTGTTTACAAGTAGAACAAGCTTTTGATGTGTCTCATTTTAGTTGGAGACGGATACTCACTCTGCCACTGGCTGTGAGGCTCCATATGTGCCTCACGGCGGGAGATGAACTTTGTTTTCAAAGAGGTGATGATGGCAGAAAGGTAGAGGTGGTGGCATGTATTGCCTCTGCCTTCAATTTTGTTTTTCTCTCCAGTTTTGCATTCTGCTCTCGTTTTTGTTTTCTGCTCCCTATTCTGTCCAAGCTTTGTGTTCATACACACGGCTTTGCTGCTCTGTAGTCAAAATGTAGTGCCTAGAGTTTTTATTTGTTTTTGTTTTCTTTTTGTTTGTTTGGTGATGCACCAAAATAATTTTTTTCTAAAATTATTCTTGTGCAAATGAGTAAATTTAAAAGGAATTTAAATATAATTTATTTCATAATCAACGGTAAGCATTTCCGGCACACTTAAAGCAGTTTTATTAATGTTATTACTGCTTGCTTGTACTTCCATTTGTTGAAATAGAATAATTTTAAACATTCACTATGATTTTGATTCGGTTGCCGAAATATTGGTGCAATACTTTTTTTGTTTTGCTTTGCTTCATATTAATATTATTTTTTCTTTGCTTTTGCTTTGTTTTAAGTTATTACTGTAAGCATTCACTATAACCCTATGATTTTGACCCAGTTCACCTGCTGAAATTTTAGTGCAACAATTATTATTTTATTCACTCATTCACTATAACTTGTATTTTTTATCATATTAATCCTGAAATGCTGTGATTACTATATTTGTCCAATTTGTTAGTGAAACAGAATTATAAAAAAAAATAATAATAATTTTAGACTATAATTTTGACCCATTTCGGTTTATTTATTTGTGTGTGTGTGTGTTTTATTAAGTTCTAATGATCTATTTAGTTTTTTTACACTATTTTTTGGTGCATCAGTATTGTTTTGTTTAATTTTGCTTAAAGTTAGTTTTTGTGGGTTGTTTTACTTTATTTTGTTTTATGTCTATAAAAATCGTTTTACTTATTTAGTGTTATTATTAACCATAACTTGTATGTGGAGAATACAGTGTTACATTTTTATGCTGATCTCTAAGCTTAGCATCATGCTAACATCATACTCCTCTAAAATCACTTACAAGTTGTTCAGAGCATCATATTCTGCTTGAGTCATTTATTTATGATGTTACATGATTGTTAGGATGCTACACATACCTTAGAAAGCAGCTGCATAGGAAGATGCTCACTAGTTTTTGAGCTGTCTGGTGTCTTGAATTCAGAGCCAAAGTGCCCTTTAAATACACTTTACCACCTCTATGAGCACCACCTTCTCAAAAAGCAGGACTCCTTTGTGTTGTGCTGATACAAATACATTAATTTGCGCAGACATGGACATTCGGATATAAGACGTACGGGTGCATATGTAAATTAAGATGAGTGTCGTATTGGGCTGAATCATTGAAGTCCCAGTTCATTCTGATCTAATTTATAGCATCTCAGATTTAGTCTTGTCTTACACTCCCCTTCATCCACTCTTAGTTGTTCCATAGGAATAGTCTATTCCAGAAGGATCTGTGGAAAGCTTGTGCAGTCTGTCAACCACAGTCGGTGTTATCATGAAACGGCAACCTGAGTAACATGATCACCATGCACAGAGAGAGAGACAGAGTGTAGAGAGAACGAAAATGCTTTGAGCGTCTGTCCTGTTCCCATGAGCGGGATGGGTATGTATGTTCAGTCTGGGCTTTTGTTCGCTTGTGTCAGAGTGATCTCTCCTGTCATGTAACACAGCCATGGCCCAGAGACCTGCCATCACTGCCTCTGCTCACTCTCTCGCTCTCTCCCGCTCTCTCTCTATCTCAGAGTAGTCTCACAGAGAAACAGGAGAGCTCTGACAGCTTCTTATGATTCATGTGTTCTTATCATAACCACAGGCCTCCGCCAATCAATCCCCACACCACTACCACGGCATATATGCCAGACGCACCAACCACGAGGATGCCAGACTCTTTATATTTCTCTCTCTTTTTTTTATTTGAATTAATTTTTTATTTGAAACCAAATTATTTAATTTTAAGGTCTACGGGTAGCCACACAGTCTTTTTTTCTTTTGACTCTTTTCAGTGAATTTTTCAGGCTCCTTTTATATTCAAATGCACCTGTTAAAAAGTGCATGAAAGGACTAGGTGGCAATTACCAAGAAAGCAAGTTGCGCTAGTTAAACTTGGAGAAAAAGCATTAAGTCATAACATGTGATCATAAAACAATGAACTACTGAATAAGAAATCCAGCCGCCAGTTATTTTTACAGCCGTCCAATTGATTTTAATGAAATCACTGAACAGCCTGAGCGCTTTCTACACAAAAACATACTTCTTGCGTTAAGAAGTGTACAATCCATGGCCCATATTCAGAGCAAAGTGAATATGATCTTTTTTTTAATACTTCAACTTTGCTCATTTCCAAAGCATAAAGCATATTTATATTCTGTGATCAGCTGCATTTATGTGAATAAGATTTCTTTTGAAATAAGGAAGATACTTTAGGTGGCAGAACATAGATACAGTTATACTGTGTCTTATTCAATGCAGAAAGAAATGCTGGTTTTATTTTTTATGATGAATGGCTTAGCAAATCTTTTAAATGTCTTAAATTAAATGGCTATTATATATACATTTTTATTATATTTATTGAATCTTGTTAGCTCAGATATTTAAAACAGATCTTTCTATAGCAAAAAAAAAAGTTTGAAAACCTTTAATTGAATATCATTTACTGTGTGTTTAATAAAAGTGGTAAAATTAAATGTAATTATATAAATGAATAAGTTACATGACTGTGATACAATTTTAATAAGTTTAATTTTATTAGGTTAATCTGGGCTCTCAAAGAAAATAGCTGAAGAGCCCTGTAATAAACCAACACAAATAGAATTAAGTGTAAATTGTAGGTTAGCAGGGAAAAAGACCTAAAGTTTATTACCACTATTATTGTAATTTGTAAAGGAAACATGGCTTTTACATCCCATTATCACTGCACCTTGTCTATTTCTATCCTCTGTTATTTGCACTGTTCTGTTCCCTTGCCTTCTATGCTTATAATGTTTGCACTTGCACTTAAATTTTATTTAAATAATAAAACGCAGTTTGCGATACTGGTTAGATGCAAACTGTATTTCATTGGCTTTTTTTATTTGTAGCACACACAATGACAATAAAGTCGACTCTTATCTAATTTAGAATAGCTTCATATGAGGTGAATGTGAGTCTGGAAATAAACAGGATATTGTTATAGAGTTTAGATGACTATATCATTGAGAGGCAATCTTGAGAAGAGGTTGTTTAAAATGCAGCGTTTAGTGAATTAGAAAGAAACACAAAGGAGCCATTCTCTTTCCTTTCATACATGGAAAAGGTTAACAAAATAAAAAAATATATATTTTAATGAGAAATTGTTTAATTTTACAGAAGGCAAAGCTACAGTCTCTAGTATTAATTCACATATCAGCATTTATGCAAAATATATCTATATATTTAGATGTATTGTTTTCATTGATTCAAATATCTGTTTATACTATAGTTGGGAAAATGCAATTAAGGAGTGCACAGTTGTGCCGCAAAGGTCCTCTTTGGGCAATCAGGGAAAAAAAGAAAAAAAATTTCATGGTTGGAAGGCATTCTCAAAGCGGCACTCCCGCGTTTCCCCCTGGTGCCTTTCTTCCCAGAGGTGCATGAGGAGCTGATCAGGTTGTGGCAGGCCCCCCACCCTCGCCTACGCCCCGGTTCCTTGTCCCTTACCACCCTTGATGGCGGGGCAGCCAAGGGATGCACAGCTAGTGGTACTGCATGTCACTAGCTGCACAAGGGTGGGTCCTGATCAAGGGCTTATGCAGGATCCTCACACCTCGACGGACCTCGTCCTCAATCAAAAGGGCGACGGAAATCGCAGCGTGACCCCTTGGTTAGGCGTTGTCCATAGTCGTGGTCCGGGAGCGGCACCTATGGCTGAACCTGGCTCAGATGGCAGCCGGCGACAAAGCACGCTTTCTCTTTGCTCTTATCTCCCAGGTTCTTACCTCTGGGGCCCCGAGGTTCCTTCCTGAGCGATGCGTTGCCTCCTTAGATTCAGAGCCCTACAGTATATTGCCAGCGCGGGAACCAGGGAGCAGGTACTGTAAGCGCTGCCCAGTGCAGTCAGACTTTTCTCAAGGTTGTTTATCCTTCTGGGATCAGTCCCCTTCCCCGTTCCACCTAGGCTGACCCACTGTTCACCGTGGTCAACATCCCTCTGATCCCCCTAGCGACCAGACTGGGAGCCTGGTTATAGCTTCCCAGCCACTCGTGGTGGCTGATTCGGATGGTACGCCTCGGCTATTTATTCACAGACGTGTCCTTTTTCACAACTGTCCACTCATACTGTACATGGATGCCGCTGTCCCGCGTGCGGAGGTTGCTGTCCTAGGTGAAGGATGCAATTGAGCCTTCCAGCCTAGATGAGGTCAGAGAGTTCTACAGTCCTTACTTCATTGTGCTCAAAAAGAGTGGTGGGTTAGGACCTATCGTGGAATTTCCATCTCTGAATCGGCCCATTCTTAAGCTGCCGATCAGGATGCTTACCCTGAAGCACATCCTCTTGTGTATTCAGCACCTGGATGGGTTCGCAGCCATCAACCTGAAGGATGCCTATTTTCATGTCTCGATTTTACCTCGACACAGACCCCATCCAGCGGTTTGCTTCAAATGTTGAGCATGTCAGTACTACAAGTTGGCCTGTCCCTGTGCACCGCTCAGCCTGCTTCACATGAGACCGCTTCAGCGCTGGTGGCACACTTCGGATTGGCGTTTCCCCAGAGTGTTTAACCTATTCAGCCCATGGTAAGACCCTGCCTTTCTACCGACCAGAGTTCCCTTAGTACAGGTGTCCAGGCATGTGGTGGTCCACACAGATGCCTCCTCCATGGGTTGAGGTGTTGTATGCAACAGGCAAGCAGCTTTGGGTCCCTGGACAGGTGCCCGACTGCAGTGACATATGAACAGCCTAAAGTTGTTGGCGGTGCTTATCCGCACAAACGACAATGCAACCATACCCTACATCATCCATCAAGGTGGTGTATGCTCCCATTCTATGTCACAACTCGCCCGCCATCTGCTCCTGTTGAGTCAGACACTGCTGGAATTGCTACATGATGTTCACTCCCACGGCAGCACACCCAAACTGGAGTATGGCGACTCCACCCACAGGCAGTCCAGTTGATTTGGAGCTACTTCGGCGAGGCCCAGATATATCTGTTTGCCTCCCCGGAGTCTTTCCACTAACAGCTCTATTACTCATGCACCAAGGGCAATAAGCTTTCGGCAGGAACGCGCTGGCTCACAGCTGGGCTCCAGGGCTCAACTTTTCCCCAGTGAATCTCCTTGCACAGCACCTGTGCAAGATCAGGGAGGACGAGGCGCTGGTCTTGCAGGTCGCGACCATATTGGCCCGTCCGGACCTGGTTTACCGATCTTGTGTGCCTTGTGGCAGTCCCTCTCTGGAAGATCCCCTTGAGGAAGGACCTGCTGCTGGGATGGGCAAAATCTGGCATCTGCATCCCGACCTATGGAGCCTGCATGTCTATCTCCAAGACGGGATGTGTCAGACCTCTCCGGCCTATCACAGGCAGTGATAGAAGCTATCACTCAGTCTAGAGTCCCTCCACGAGGCAGACCTAAGCACTGAGGTGGGGTCTGTTCATCGACTAGTGTTCCTCTCGCGGAGAGCACCCACAGAGATATCAGATTGCAGTAGTGCTTTACTTTCTGCAAGAGAAATCAAAGCACAGGCTTCCCCTCTCAAAGTGTACTTTGCTGCCATTGCATCAATTTACGATGCACTGGAGGGTGCTTCCACTGGGGAGCACCATCTGGTCCTGAGGTTCCTCAGAGGTGCGAGTGGGGTAACAGGTAGTGAACCTGCAAGCTGTGCCCCAAAAGGGAGGCAGGCCCGGCCTAGAGTTGCTGTGTCATGAAAGAATATACGTGAACTGCACCTGGAGCTTCAGACGCTCAGAGCAACTCGTCTGCTTTGGAGGTCAGCAGAAAGGGATTGATTTCTCTAAACAAAGGTTGGTCCAATGGGTGGTAGATGCCATCTTCCTGGCATCCTGCCCCTTAGGTATTAGAGCCTGCTCCACACGGAGTGTTGCCTCATCATATGCATTGGCTCACAGCGCCTCTCTAGCAGATATCTGTAATTTTTTTCCCCTTAGTCTATTATTGTTTGGCAAGAAATACAATGAAACTGGTTTCATGCTTGAGAGGGAAAAAATCCACCTGTTGCTCACTTCCCCACAATTTCCCTAGTCATGGTAATGCTTTTCATTTAGTCACTATAGTCATTTCTCAATTTGTCACACATGATACTCTCATGGGTTTTTGAACAGTATTGCTTTACATACCTAGGAATTCACTTTTTCACATAAAGGCTCATAGAGTTTGTCTTCTTTCATCTAATTTTATGACAGCACCTGGCAGGAACCTATCTCACCCGATCTGACAAACATGGTGCCATGACATTTCCTAATTCAATCCATTAATCTCTGTCAAAGAACTGTACAGTGCATCACCTATAATACCTATTTTATGAGTGACTGGAAGAGCTTTGTTCGAGAGTTTAAGAGTTATTTGCCATTCAAGCAGTGTATAATTGCAAGTATGCAGATAAACAGCTACATTCCAAAGTTAAAATGTCCTTGAAAAATAGTTGCATTCAAGCATATATTGTTGAAAAGCTTTCTTTGCCATTAAAGAACAAGGCCAGGCAATCAAGCAAAGACAGACGGATTTAGTGTGGCTGTATAAATGCATGTGTGTTTAAATTTCCTTTCGGAGCGTGATGTCAGGGATCTTGGAGTTTTACATTACTTTGGAACACTTCCTGAGGTCTTTAGAAAAACAATTAAAGCTTGTGGGTATGTTTTGTACGTGGGAGATGAGAACCATCACAAAGTGTGCCATCGCAGCAAACAGATCAATATTTAATTAATCGTGGAGTTTGAACTATGTAGGCCTATTATTGAGGATTTGCAAAGTCGCCTACTGCAGTGTTTAGAACTTGGCTCTAACTGTGATTTCAAATTGAAATGCAAGGCCAGATTATACAATAGGTCAGAGATTTTTATAGAACCTTTTTTTTAATATTTAAAAATATGCAATTATTATTTTAAATAATTTCTAATTAGCTGGCTTTTTCCATGCGTTTGCAATAAGTTTGGAGCATGTTGCATTTGATGGAATACCATTCCCAACCATAAACCTTTATGTTTATTTATTTGTTTTGTTTTGTTTTGTTTTGTGCCTTTTCTTTTACTTCTCTTCTCTGCTTTTGCATTTGCATATGATGCAATGACAACTGCATTATCATAAACCTTTCATAAATGTCACATTTTTGGAAAGCTGTTACAAATATCTACTCTCATTATTCAAATACAGCATTAGCATCTTGTCTCTCACTAATATGCGCTACACTTGCCAAGTGAATGAACTTGTCATTGTTGGGAGCTAATTTGTTGAAAAAAAAAAACAAAAAAACATTGCCAGGTGAAGCAGTTCACAGCTGAAGGGCGATAATTCAATCGGCTGTTAAATCAACTATCATTGCTTGACATTGTGCCTGCGTACAATTAGGTTTAGTTAGGGATGTGATGTGCTTGCAGAAATGCTCACAGGACACGGCCGTGCTAATAAAACAGAGTCGGCACAACAGGATGGGAGCTGCCAGTGAGAGCTTCACTTAGCATAGTAATCACATATCAGTTCCACAGCGTTGACTGTATGCTTATAATGTAAATAGCCTCTGCAGGGACACAACTGGAATGATGCTATATATTAGCACATTGAAGCAATTTCTTTCTTCTCCCTCCTCATTCTCTAATGTAAACACAGACCAGGTTAAGTATAAAAAATTTTCATGCTGATATAGAGCAACTCGAAAAATCAAAAGTGCTGACTTTTCTTGTATATTAAGTACATGCAGTGTAAAAATAAATTGGAGCAACATTTGAAATCTAGTTCAAACTTAAAGTGTTGGGAAATTCTAAAACAAGAAACATGTATTCCATGAAATTAGGATGATACGTAGAATTGAAAGTCAAAATTACCTTGTATTCCAAGTTTAATAGCATCTAATATTTTAAATGTTGCATAACTATTTTCCATTTTCCATGAAGATGTCTTTAAACATATTTTTTGATCAGTAATATGCATTGCTAATAGCTTAATTTAAACAAATTTAAAAAGTTTTCTCAATATAATTTTTTTTTTGCACCCTCAAATTCCAGATTGTCAAATAGTTGTGTCTCGGCCATATGTTGTCATAAGGAATTCTAACAGATAGATAGAAGCTATCGATCACTGTATATGTTTATGTGTCAATATACAATAATCAGTACCTTTTGTTTATTCAGTGTAGAATAATTAGTAAAATTACAGCAAGCACTACCACATCATTCCAGTTCAATTCCTTTGTTTCATATAAATTTTATTAAATCTTGCTTGTGGCCCACATTTATTGCTGCTTCTTTTTTGAAAATCATTTCACAATCACACTTGATAACCTTCTTCAATGACAAGCGCATCTTCAGTGTCTTGCTGCTTGTTTGTGTGCACAGATGATTGATTGTTACATGCAACCCTGTCACATTTGAAGTGAAAGATTCCATCAATTACAGTTTCAGACTGTGTAGTTGAAAGTCAGATCCCAAATCTCCTTGGAGCCCGCACAAGTGGATATGCCATACAGCTGGCGTGATTTAAATTTAAAATTTAATCAGGTAGAATTAAAATTAAATTCAGTAAATTTCCAGAACACAAAAGTGTTGATTAGAATTAATTTCTTGCACTCGGTTCACACCCTACATTAGCGGAAGTGAAACCCCTGCCTTAAAAGTTACTTGATTTATTGGTCATTCCGTTACCTGTATTAGATATTCAGGCTTTAAATAGCATATCTCAGTGCCTCTGCTGTGTGTCACTTTCATAGGCTGCCCTGACTTTATTCTACTCTCTCTCAGTGTAGAGTCTTAATGTAGGCCAAATAATGAATTAGACAGGTTCGCTAATGTCCTGAAACAGGAGAGCCCAGAAGAGCCCAGCTTTTCGCATTCATGTCAAATAAAAGGAAGCTCTTAAAAATGACCAAAAGCTTTATATGGGCAACTGCTACCGGAATATATGAAATTTCAAAGATACAATGACTATTTGTTGGCAAGCTGACACATGACTTGGTCATCACTGAATATGTTGAAGTGTTAAAAGTTTCATGCAGGATTGCTCGGTGATAACAAAAGGATTGTCAAAGTGGGGTGGTAAGCTTTACGTGTATGTGTGTGGTGAATTATTGAATGCTACCACAGGCTTTCTATGAATTATTGGTGTAAGACACCAGCTGACAGCACTATGTCAACCACAGAGAATCCAAATGCAGACAGTGCTCTTAAACCCCCTTCCACAAAAAACACCAACTATGTCCTGGCAGGTGTTCTCATCCCGCAGTTAACCCGCAACAGAGCCTTCAGATGTTCTCTCTCCCGCTCTTCGAGTTCTACTGTATACCAAAACACATTTAAACAGGACGAATTGAATACTTCATACACCTTTAAAGAAGTTTCAAGAAATGTCCTAGGGAGTGCTGAATCCTTAAGAATTCTCAAGAATAAACTTTGTTTTTCCTCACAAAAAAAACTTCACTCAAAGAAACAGATAGAGATATAGTGCATGCATGTGTTTCTGCTCACTATATATATTTGAAGTTTGGTGGTGCAACATGTCCAGTGTCTCAGAGAAGGATTACATTTAAAATATCGGGTTTTAGATTGATGTGCATTGATGAACTTGTACAGTATTTTACGGATTAGACAACTTTTTAAAATTATGACTAATAACCATAATATTTGATTACTCCCTTGCATATTAACCTGGAGATTATATAATCACAATTATTGCTTGAAAGTCCCAAAAGTTTATCACCAAAATGACTGTAAAATCCTTCAGTAAGAGTAAAAACAAATTAAATGCAGTTCACTTATGCATTTTAACTTTTTTTGTTTTGAGGAGGTTCTTTGTTGTTAAAAAAAAAGGGTTGATTTTTCTGATATTGCTCATGGTTGCACATTGAGGCTTTATTGCTTTAATGTTGTCACCAGTGAGTTGGATGGAACACATTTGAGTAGAAGTAGATACTTGTACTTTGTGCAAGTTGTGTGGGGGCTCAGCATGATCCAACAATATACTTTGCTCTGGTGTTGGACTCAACGGGCAAAAGAGAAATCCAGGATGGATGATGCTGTTTTCAGCTGCGGGGGAGAGCAAAAGTTTGTTTGAGAACTGCCTATGGCTGAGGCTTACAGTACTTGTCTCTTCATACATACAGTATTCCTCTAATGCTGTAACATATTTACCCACAAGGCACTGGGGCAGTGGCTGCTAAACACACTCTGTAAGCCTTGTGCTTCAAATGCCAAGAGGTAATTGTGTTAAAAAAATCTGGTATTAGTTGAATGTATGATATGGTATGAGATGTATGATTCTAATTTTTTAACGGTGTAACTTTTACCTTTTAAATTCTGGCATAGAAAAGCATAGACATATAACATTTTAATGGTGGGATATGAAATTAAATTAGCACTACAATGTGTAAAGGCCACTAAAATACATTTTACAACACTGCGTCTTGTGAAATGAGGTTTTAAATATCTGAGTGCAATTATTCAACTATTTAGATGTTAAGTCTTCACTATTTGTGATGTGCACAAAGTGGTGTGGGCATTTATTTGCAAGAGTTTTAGTTGGAACTTTTTAGTTTGGTTTTCTACATTTCTTCAATTTTAGCAGTGCAAAAAAAAACTAATGCCATCAAAAAACCATCCAGCGTGTTGAATATAAATGTTTAATCTGACATTTATTTGCAGTCCAGTGGGTTTCATTTGAATGATGTAAATCTGCTGAAGTGTTTACCCTCAGCCCAAGTTGTCAACAGCCGCCGAATTGTACAATCTGTGAAGGAGAGCAAGCTCTCACTAAATTTTAGAGACAGTTCACATGTGCTTAATACAGAGGAAAACAAGATGCATGCAAATGCTGTGATATTCTTAACACCCAATTACAAATTATTATGCATAAGAATCTAAACTAAAAAATTTGTTTTAGCTATTTACCTTTTTCATTTGGAATGTAATTTTAGTTATAAGATATTATAGAAGTTTTTATATTTTATATTTATAACTCACATTCCAGCAGTTTCCCAGATGGCAAAACCAAAAAGTTGTTATATTTTTAAATCTTTTTTTTTTTCTTCTTTTTTTTTTTTTAAATAAACTTTTTTTTTTTTAATCTAATTATGTGGTGTTTTTTTATAGCCACAAATATCATTGGGTCAAACTGAGCCGGCTGAAGACAGGGTTGTCTTAATGATAAAAAATTTGACTGTACACCACTGTCATGTGGCCAGCCGAGAATTTCAGAGAGAACAGAGGTGGTTTGCCAACCAGATCTAATGAAGGGCCTGTGGAAGATGCCGACTCCTGAACACGAGAAATGAGGAAGGGGTGAAGACATATAGATTCTTAAGTCTGCTGAAGTGTAATTCTCACATATGCTTTGGCAGAAGCCCAACCAGACATAAAGTTCATTTTTCAGCTATAAAAACCTTGATTCGAGCACAGAAAGAATTGGGAATTTCAATAAAGCTTAAGCCCTACTTTATTTTCTCTGTTTGAAATGTGTTGACTTGCCAGTCCCTTGTGGGTGTTTTCACAGGCATGCAAGCAATCTTTCGAGTTATTATTTCTTCTTCTGTTTTCCTTGTTACTGTAAGTTTATGAGGATGGTGCCCATATATTCCCAAAATGCTATGCAGAAGGGAAAATAAAACTCACCCTGGTGTAATAAACAATTTGATTTTTAATAAGCGCAGCATGACTCGAACATCGGGATGCTCTTAAACACGTACTGTCACGGTAATGACTATGTTTCATACGGGACAGTTAAAAGGATATTACTGGGAGAGCTGGTGTTGGTTAGTCTCTTTCGTTTTATTGTTTGCTCATATGCAATCGTACTGCACGCAAAGTATAATCTGACTGCCCTGTAGTTTACCCCTCAGATGAGCAGGAAAATGAATGAAAGCTGATTAAAATACTCAACAACAGTTTTGTCCTTAGCCACAGCCAAATGATTAAAATATAGAAAATGCATGAGAGTGTGAGATTTTATGATTACTTCAGTAGACTAGAAAAGCAACGTCTTACCTGTTAGCTGGACTCAGCTTATAGGCCAGGTTTAAAGCTGTGCTAGAGAGAAATGTATATTTCCCAGAAGTTTCAAATCTTCTCTACTAAAATATTTTTAAATTATAGTATGCATTTATTTGTTTTAGCATTTACAGTAACAGCTGTTAAATGCAATTTCCACTATAAACTATGAAAACAGTGCATTTCATATTAAGATATTAAGATTCTTGTCTGAGTTTAATAAAACAATAAGCAAACAAAAATTGTTACAAATTAATAATAATAACCACTAACACATACATTTTTTTGTTAATTTTACAAAGATTGTCTAAAAGACCTATTGGTGTGCCGGCATACTATGTTTTGCAGTGCAGAACTGTCTTGTAATTCTCAAACACACACTAAGGCACAATTGCATTATAATAATCAAAATATTTTTTATTTTATTTTACTAAATGTAGTACTAACTGTAGAATATATTGCAACACTCTGAAGTGCATCAACGCAACAATTTTGCCAGGAGGGGGAAAAATTATATTGGAGCTTATTTCCAGTGATGTGATAGAAAAAATACATATTGAATGCACCAAAAATATCTACATTTAATAAAAAAAAGTTTCAAAGGCATCTACATAATTGGCCTCCAAATGTTATGGTCCTTTACATTGGGTCAGTGGTGTGTAAAATACTAAACAGGGCTAAACAGCTAAACAGGGATGCTCTATTATTATCCTCTTGATTTTAGGCTCCGGGCTTGCTGGGAAGGATTCTTAAGACAACCAAAGTCAGAAAAGTCAAAGTGTGCACTGAAATGTAAAAGTTGCCATTTCGTCAAAAAAAAATAATAATAATAATAATAATTAATGATAATAATAAAAATAACAATCTTAAAAACAGGCTTGACATCACTATTTGTCATACAATAGCATCATAAAAGCAATTTTAAAGTGGATATAAAATAATAAGTAATAAATAATAAGTATTAATGCCGGGCTCTCTGAGAGTTAAAGATGCATGGACATGTGATAATCCAGGGTTAATCTGTCACGAGACCCGTGTGTGATGTTCAGGGGTTAAAACAAAGATGCGCACGAGAGAGTCGCTGTTTCACTCCACAGACACGATGCGCTCTTCCACACAGTGCGCTCGCTCATCTTCGTAGGACCTCAGTCAGTGGTCAGTGTACACACATACACACACACTTTGCATCTTCTCCCCGCGGAGGCTGCTCTTCAGCACCCGGCGCGAGAACAATTCCCCAACTTCACTTCACGTGCGCTCGAGACGCCGCGCGCGCACACTCACATTCTGTCACATTCATCGACGGTAAGCTCACGCAAGAAAACCTCTGTTGACTGACTGTCTCTGAAAAGAAGTAGAAGAGAGAGAGAGAGAGAGAGAGAGAGAAAGAGAAAAAGAAAGAGAAAGAGAGAATTTCTCCTCACCGAGCTGCTTATTTTCTCTGTCAAGCGTGTATCATCCGCTGTGTGGTGAAAAGCGCAGACCTGCGTGGGACCAAATGGGAACCGTCCTCTGAAAGGTAAAAGTTACCTCACACCTCTTCAATATGATGTCTTTGTAGGTTAAGCCTGTTTGTTCTTCTTTCTTTTTTATTTGTTTACATTGAGACATACCTTTATGCGAAGTGAGAAACTCATAAAAACGGGTGGCGAGTGTGTGTTTGTAATTCATGTTTTTAGTGGCTGTTTATGAACACAAACATGAAATTTGTATTTATGTGCAGAACATACTGTTATTTTTGGATAAATTGTAAGTGAATATGATTAGATATTATTTATCAGTCTCATACGGATTGCTCAGCAGGAGCTCAATTAATCGTCTGATACCTGTTGATGCCTCACATAACACTCATTAAAGTATCTGTAGCTACAGTAATTACCTCCCTTGAAAGAAACAAAGAAAGAAACAAAGAAACGAAACAAAAAAACTTTGCACATTCCTGATAAAAAATAAATAAATTCTAATCCAATGCGAGATTAATGGAATAAAAGCAAGCAAAATAATTGAATTTTCATTTATGTTTTTATATTGATCACCTAGCATATAATTTTGGCTGCTGTTTTCCTTCTAGATCCACCCGAACAAAGACTTAGGAGAAACTGTGGAAGGAAGTTTCGAGTTTTGCTTGCGATCTGCGTAGTTGGTCATTAAGAGTTAGTTAGTTTTGCTTCTAGACAGGACATATAAATATGTTGATTACAGAGTAATACAATAGCCTAATTGGTTTTGGTAAGCATGCAACCTACTTATTTTTCAACAAGATAATTGGCTGATAACAACTGCGGATTACAGTATAAATTCTTTCTACTTTTATAGTGATTAAAATAGACTACACAATAAACATTACATTGGATACTCACAATATATTGACAATTCAATAATAGCAATAACTGTGTATATAAATGTTGAAATCTAAATTTTAGATCCTAATTTGTTTGATTTTGTGCTGAAACTGGAACGCTCTGCATTTCTTTCTTGCAAACAATTAGTAATAGTAATATATGCAAACAATACACTGTTTTTCCTTAGTCAAGAAAACGATTTTGAATATATTGAATAAAATATTGAATAAAAGCTAATAAACAATGCAGTACAAAATTCGGAATATCGGTTAAACCGATTATCGTTGTTTCCAAATAGTTTGTTATTGAGTTTGTTATTGATAATGTTTTTATCAACTACAGTATAGCCCACTATAGCTATACAGTAGCTTTCAATCATCATTCTTTCTACTAGCAAAAGTCTTGTACAGACTCTTAGAAATTAGCGTCTAAAGAAATTTACACTGTGCGTAACAATAAAGAAACATTTTACCTGTGCCATTTATATATTGTATATAGGACTGGTTGTACAGTAGCTGTGTAACATTTCCATGTTAATATCCGCATGAAATTCCTGCTGCGCTTCAGTGTGACATTTTAAAATTAGCTATACATTCTAAGCGATGTTGGAGATTTACAGTAGACTTGAGACACTGATAAGATCAATATTTATTATGTCTATCACAAACCATAGTATTTCGTTCATAATAAAGTGCAGTATGACTCCATCTTGAATCTGCCATTCCTGGCAGGCAAGAATTGAAATGTTCCCCGCACATGCACCTCAGAAATTTAATAGCACTACTCAGAGACCGTGTTTAAATTGAGTTGATCCAAGAAACGCGTTATTGAAATTGCTATACTTCACACTTGTAAATGTGTTATTTCTCAGTAATGGGTAATCATGAGCACTGTTCCCGCATTCAGATGCGTCTGATGTCCTTACAGAGGAGTTTTATTGCAGATGATAGTCTTTGCACTAGTTGAAATACCTGGAAACGGGCCCAGGAACAGGTGCCAAACAACACAATTAAGGGATCAATAGGGTGGTGAGACAGCTGGAGAGAGAAAGTAAGAGAGAAAGATAGGGTGGGGGGATCAGGTGGTAGAGAGGGGCAGAGAAACCAAAAGAGATGTTGTAATTAAGGCTAAATGGGGGTGAAGAGACACAAGAGAATGCATCCAAGCGGTAATTTGTTTTTTATTGAATATATTTATCAACATTAAATGACTTTTTTATTTTGGAAACAGGAAAGTAACTTTAGCCTGGGCTGGCCACATACATAAATCTGATGATTCAACGTAGCAGCGAGCAGCTGTTGTGCTCATGAGGGCATTTTCCGAGCGCAGGGGTAGTTGATGGATCATGGCCGCACCACACTCATTGAAATTGATTACCAATATGCATCATTTGTTTTCTTTATTGCACCTTTCCTCATTTAGAAAGAAACTCAAGAATTTAATAACATCAGTCACTCACTATGAGTTCTGGGATATATTACAGCTTACAAATAATTAGCACTGGAAATTCAGTTTTATTATTTTATTTTATTGTTTGTTTAGAATCAGTTGCGCTTTACTTTTCAAGTAGAGCTCATCAGTGTGATTGCTCAACTGCTGCTAAAAGGCATTATAGCATGTTGGGAAAAATAGTCCTTATTGCGTGTGAAACACTGCAGTCAATGACTGCTGTATCTCATAGAGGCATCAAGTATATTTAAAGTCAGGTTTAAATACACCATTTTGCTTTGTACCTGTCAAACACTAAAGCCATGCAGCTTGCAGCATGTTACTACTGAATGTGTTTTATAGTAGAGTTTGTATTCTGAGCATGTTTGAAAAGAGACCATTTCATGACCCTTGCAGTAGCCATATAAGTTCACAAGAGATAGTGGTCTGATCCCTTCCTCTGAAGTTACAGACAGTCTCACAAATCTCTTGAGTGTTGCTCAAGATTGAAGCTTTATCAACTGCTCACGTGTGCCAGCCTGCAGGAGGACCTCTGAAATGTTTAATTGCAGCTGGAGATACCTATAAGGCAGCGACGGTGTATCACGTATTCGCACCAGCAGTGTTCTGATTTAGGGGTGTAATTTCCTAATTACACTTCTTTAATTAAAGCACGGAAGGAGGTTATTGCATTGTTCGATTTAATTCTCTGTAAGTCTTTTCATTCAAAATATAACTCAATACCGCAGGATGGTGCCTAATTTTTTTCTTTTTCTTTTCTTTCCAAATTTGACATTAAATTGCTTTTTCTTCTAATGTAATGATACAATAGACAAGGATAACACAATGCATTAGTTTTCCACAATCAAGCGGTCTGGATGAAAATGGCAGGTCTCTATCTGTACTGTACCTGGGAGGTTAGTTTTGACAAGTAAATCTGACAGATGTTTTTGACTTTGGTGACCTCATGTTTTTTTGCAGCCCTTTCATGTTCATTCCTGGGTATGTGTGTGACAGTTTTTTAATGCCAAACTGTGATTTATTGATGGAGTCCTTTTCTGTAGTCTAGCATCTAGTTTAAATTTTTAAAGTATGTTCTTTGAACCCTTTCATTTTTTTTTATGTATTAAGTATAATTGGCACTAAAGCTGGACAAAATAAGTGTATAGACATGTTTTTGTGCTGAACTAAAGAAACTGAAAAAGCTAAATTAGGCCTAAACTTATCAGAACAACAGCTATGGTGTTAAATAGCATGTAAATATTAGTGGCTCTGTTTAATCCATAATTTAAAAGATTTTTTTTTTAAATTCTAGTTTTTCTTAGTGTACACTTCTGAAAGTCACAGTCCAACATTCCAAACTTGAATATTTCAGTTAATGAAAGTTTGGAGGTCCAGTTGAATGGTTTCTCTTGTAAAGGTTTGCAGTGATGTGAATGTTTTTAATTTGCACTGTGTGTAGCACACATCAATAAGCCACATAATAATTAGCAATACTAATTCTTGGATGTTTTCTATATACTATGCATTTACCTAAATTCAAGTCAAGGAGAAGAGCCAAGCAAAGCATGGCACTGGGGAAAAAAAGAAAACATTGCGGTTTCATTTTCTGTATTGAGGTGAGGGGTCTGAGATATGTTGCAGGGGTTCATAGGTAGCTTCTTTTTTTTTTTTCTTTTTAAGAATCAAAGAATTTGCAAGACTGTGTGCAAGGCCAGACTTGCCAACAGACAAGTATGGAACCCATGTACACACAGCATTTATTTACATTAATTGATCTTGGAAATTACATTTCTTGGAATCTTTATGGCTGAAAAATATTTTAATTTTCTTCTCAACAGAGGCTTCATATTGTCAAGTTCACAGTTGTTAAACCTTGCTCGGCTGACCTCGATGAAATGATAGCGAAGGTGGATTGTGAAATTAAAATTTAAGGGGAAATTTAAGGGGAATAATACGGAGAAGTCCTTAATCCATTAAGAGTCAAGCATAAATATGAACTGTAACTCAGTGAAATGTCACATGAGATTTTTGTGTGCCGGAGGTCAGCTATCAGTGCAATGAAGTGGCCAATGTTTTGAATGCTGCTTGTGTCTCCAAAGTGACACCGCTCTAGGTCCCCAAAAGCTGGCTGTGGACAGTTTTGGAGGGCAAGGAGTAGAAAAAAAAAAGGTGCGAGTAAAAACGGTCTCTGTCAGTAACTTTATTGGAGGCTGCAGCAGAATACATTGTTTCATTTAAATCATGCACATTACTAACATCAGCAAGGGTCAGGTCATCATTCAGTTTAAATGAAAGTCATTCAAGCCATCTGTCAAAGAAAATGGAAATGCAGTATGAGGGCTTTTCCTGTATCTGCAGTTTAATGACAGGTGCAATTTTACCAGAACAGACACAGTCTCATCTTGTATGTAGTAAATGACACATGGTGGTGCTTTGTGCTGAAAATAATAGTAATAATAATTAATGAACAAATTTAAAGAAAACAATACAATTTTGTTAAAATAAATAAATAAAGCACACTTAAAAATGTAACATATTTATTATTCTTCTTAGCTAAAAATACTGAATTATATTTAGGATATATGCTTGCACCCTGTCCCCGACTACATACATTTATATATTGCAGTTAAACAATGTCATTTATTATTAATAATCAAACAGCTGCCATTGCCATATCTAATGTTATATTTGTCTAAACGTTCAATATACAAAATAAATATTGTCGCTATTCATATGTATGGTTATTGGATTTTTGCATTGCCATTATATTGTTACACTTGTATTTTAGTAATTTGAGCATATGAAAATGTTTTAATGCAAATTTGTTTGATTTTTGCTGTTTAAAAGCAGTAAACTGGGATTTTAATAAGGTCACTTTGACTGAATTTTCATGATAAAAGGTAATATATCTCTGTGTTTTGCTACCTAACCTCTAAGCGTTGAGTAGAAACAATGGTGCTGTAACAAGTGTTCTTATCATTCATTTATTGCTTTTGGTTTTTCTCTCTCAGCAAGGGTTCTGTTGCTTTGTAATTGCTCAACTTCCTTTGTAATTACTAGTTGGTTGTACAAATCCAAAAGAGACAGACAACATCCCGATTTCTCTGTGTGTGACTGGCATGCCTGCAAATCAAAATCAATACTGCAATGTATTGCTCATTCTCTACTCTTCCCAGAATTTCTAATGGTGAATTTTCTGGCCATGACTTTATTTTTAACAGCTGCAAAAACTTCCTTTTATTGTTACACGGTAGCTTTTTAGAACGAAGAAGAGATGACACATTGATTGATGTCTAAATTGATGATTCCCCCCTCGTCCCCTTCACTTAAAATTAAGGACATCAGAAAGAATAAAAGCCGGATAGCCGAAGAGTGGCATCTCTGATGGAACTGGGATGTGAGAAATGAACGGCAGAGTGAACTGGGATTGACTAGACTGCTCAAAGACAGCAGGGCTGATTTGAAATGGTCTCTGTTGGTGCTAAAGAACATATCTGTGTGTGGTAGCTTTCCAATTATCATCTTGCTAATGCAGTTTTATTTGTATAAAGAAATAGAATCACACATTTCAATATTTTACTTTCGTCTTTCACGGTTTTAAGTTAAGATTGAATTATATCATATGGCTAAATTTTACAGCAATCAGATGTTTTATGTATGTTTTTTTTTTTCTGTAATATGTTGACATTTAAGAAAAGACATGCTAGAAAAGTGGGTTTGATACACTTGGTCATCTGCGTTTCTGCTTGCTCTTTATACTCTTGATATGTATAGTTTGGCAGCATGACAGCAAGTGGTTATTGCCAATGAATTTATCTCATAGCCATCATTAATTTAGTATTTCTTGAGTCTGCTGGCATTACATTCTTCTGCCAGGGTTCATGTGGCAGTGTTAATGCATGCATGTTTTATGTATTATGCATGGTATCGCAACATTTTAACGAGTATCAGAGAATAAGATTATGATAATTTGTAATTTAAATATTAAATCTAAAATTATATATCTATAGCAATCTATAGTAGATTTGCTTGAAACTGATGTGTAGTGTATAATTTCACTGATTTAGTTCTTTACGGTATGCTAGGGTCTAGATGCTATGCTATTGATCCCTATTAAATTGACTGTGTTGTAATAACTAATGTGACAAATATAATTAAATATGACATTTTTATTTTGTAAATAAATGCTATTTCTGTTTTTTCCCAAGAAATTTTTTGGATTTCGCTTCAGCCCAAAATTTCCCAATATTTTTAAAACGTCATACATGTTAAAGTAGTGGCCTTTAGGTTGTTGTTAAAATGACATTCAAAGTGTGTTGCATCTCTTTGCAAGTTTCGTCATGCTCTTATAACTGCATTAAACTTCCCAACAGCAATCTGTTGCCCATTCTGTGGGGACTACGGAGTTAGTAGGGGTGAAAATTGCCCTTTCTCTGGGTGATAATTTGCCGAAAGCCTCTCCATTTGACATTATAGGTGGATATGAAGTCAGCACTGGCTCTTTGGGCCTCGTATTTGTCTCCTGACCTGTGGCAGCAGTGAAGGGTGATGCTTTCTCCCCCCTAGACACAATGGTTTTTGAGAGAGGTGAAAACCAGCTGTCTGTCACCATCTGCCTTTCTATAAAAACTCAACCTCTCCCAGTTGTGTGCCATGTGACATTCAAAATGTTTTTGGCACCTTTTAATGGGAAGCAGCACAGGAACTATTGTATGTGTAGGGATCGGAACTGTCTTCCTTGCTCGTTTTCAGTCATATGGATGCAGAGGTACTTCTTCTAGAGGCTTTGATTGGCTTACACTTGTACGCCTCCAATAATCAGAACTGGAGAATAGAGAGATTTCTTATTAAGATGAGGGGATGCCAAGCTTGCTTTTAAACAATGAAAAAATTCAAGACTCGTTTTGTGTATTATTCTTTGGAATGAAGTGATTTGAAATGTAATAGGTTTTAATCTGGCATGTCAGGCAGGAAATTGTGCAGTCAGGCTTCACCACTCTAACAGTATTGAGGTCAACAGAGTATTTGAAATTCTGAATTCAGAAACAATATAGGTGCGTTGTATATAGATACAGACTCTGGAGAAATAAATTAACCTTCTTTGAAAGGCGTGATGACATCAGGATATTTGATGAGTGGGCGCTAAAATGAAAAACGTATATAGCTGGAAGCTTTTCTGCCTAACAGTTTCAATTCACTCTTCCTTGTGGACTTGAATTGTAATTAAGTTTGGGATTTCAGTCAGATATCTCTAACTATAGCAACTTGATTTACATATAGTCGAGAGCGGTTCAGCTCTCACATCAGTTCATTTTTGAAATAGCAGACAAAGTTTGATCAAAACACACTTTATTTCATCCTTGATCTTCTCTATTTGATCAGACATGCACTTGAATGTATGCTGTGTTTGAAAGCTTTGCTGTCTTGGATTGACTGTACTTTGTGTACTGTATTTATGATCTGTATGGCAGTTCTTGAGTGGAATTATGCTTTTCTTAATGGCAATTTCTTGTATTTGTCGGTAGACGTGTGTATATGTTGAAGCTGAGTTGTAATTAAGTACTTTATATTGTTTGATTGAATTGAATGTTTAGTCTCACCGATAGGTGTGCATTCATATGATGCACAAAAAGAACCCAGCTCAAATTTATACTTAGTTGTTTTTTTTTTTCCCAAGTTGCCCACAGACCTTGAAATTGATCTGCCATAAATATTTAAACACCTTTCCTTCATTAACCTGAGGACACAAAGATCTGATGTGCCTTTAAAGACCAAATTTTAATGAAACGTTTTCATTGAAAAGGCATTAGCTTACATGCTTACCGTGGCTTGGAGTTTTTAGCAGTACATTAAAGCATTCCTGGTGTGATTTTACACAAGCATCGGCAAGGTGGAGATAGCACTGCATTAAGATCAGGGAACTGAGGAGCAAGCAGCCATTGGCACTCTGACCCCTTTAATTGTGTCCTCTCATCTTTCCGCTGTGCTTTCCTTTTCCCTTCATTTCTCTCTCCAGCCCAAAGCCACTTGTAATTACAGCATCTCTCACTTTGCTCCCCAGCGGCACATCAGCAAAGTGTTCTTATGACAAGGCAGGACTCATCGTGCCACGGTTAAGAGCTGAAGCCTGTTTCTCACACTGTTTAGCAAAGACTGTCAAAATATCTCTCCACTTATGGTCTCAACCGCAGGCCCCGTTACTTCAGAGTTTACCATTGTGTTTCTTTAGGCATATTGACATTTGGCTGTTTCTAAATAGAAATTGGCAGGTAAAGACTAACATCAAATGGGAGTCAACCCCTAACTATGACAGATTTTATATGGATGATGAAAAGAGGTCTGATCGTGACAGTAATCGTTATTATAGAAATGAGGAAAAAACCCATTAGTCATGACCAAGCATTTGCATCAGGGTGCTAATTCCAATTGGCTAGAGTGGTGCCCTGCAGCTCTCTTGTGAAAGTGTCATTCATTATCAAGTTGAATTCTCATTGCCCTCTGACTGTCTGTTAAGTAAGAGGCTGTCTCATTCATATTAGCCATTGAGCCTAATGTTTATAGAGCTGCTTGCTTGCTGAATATGTTGTGCCACTTCTCCTTTTCCTGTTTTACATGTTAAACACATTGCTTGCTGATCTTGACCTTGGTAGGATGCATCGATAAAATGAAAAATGTTGCAATGAATTGACAAAAGGAAATTCATAACGATGGAGCTGAAATGAGAGCCTACTGTATAATATGGGAAGACAATGGCTGTCCCATTGTTATATATGTGGTTCCTCTTGATGGCATGTCGTTTTTCTAATTCAGACATGAGTAATTACAGCTGGACTTGCCTAGCTAATAGTGACCTACAAACAGCTGAAATTGGAGCAGGATAAATGAAGTGGCCATCTAACGGAGCCCTCAATTATGCTCTCCATAAATAGATGCTTGAATACATTGATCTACTTTTTTTTTTTGTAAGTATGCTGAAAAGAAGCAACACAGTACTACGCAAAATGAATCAGCATCATCACAGAGCTTTTTGACATTGTTTGAGGTTGTTTTTGACAAAGTATAATTTATTTCCCCCTTGAGTTCTAGTGATAACTTGTGCGTTTCCTTTCTTCACATTGTGTTTTTGACACTGTTTTGTGCAAAGAATGTTAAAACCATTATTCCATGTGTGTCCCAAGACACTGTTGTCTGATTCTTTGTAGATCCTCATTTTAAACATTGCTCGCAGTAACATATTTTCATTTATACACAGTATTATACTGAAAGGCACAAACTTAACCAACTGTGTGACAATAAGATGTTCTAAAATATTCAAAACATTTCTACTTTAGATTTTAAACAATCATCTTTATGTTCTGTTCATTACCTCTTCATTTTGACAGTAGCATGTGCGCTTTAGGTTTATGGCTTACGGCGGTTTTTTGCATAATCCCTCGCTTTCGAATATATGTTTTCTTCTTTTTTCCTTTCAGTAATTTTACTCGATTTGTTATAAACCAAGGAAGTAATCACATAATCTATCACCAGACATTTTGTTGTGAAGGACCCAGTATGTGCCTGGTAAAATTAGAGCACATTTTACTAAATGGACCATTGGGAATTTATTAGGTTAATATACTGTTCACATAATGAGCAATATGGAGTGCTTTGCTTGCAAGGATGCATTGTGGTTTGTTGTTTGTTTTGGATAAGTTAATAATTGAAGGGATAATTTAATTATTTATTATAAATTATGGTCACCTGTGACAAAGAAACACTAAAACGTAAAATAGTTTTAAAAAATCAGTAGTGGCATTGATTACAAGAAATGCCAAAGCTTGCTTATTTAGCTAGAACCTGGCATTCAGAACAAGTTTTCTTGCCAAATTTGAAATTCTCTAAACATGAATGTAGTTTTTGATTTGAGCTTCTAATTCCCCCCGTCCCTTTTTTTTCTGCACCTCTGATATTAAGAATACCTTGACGTTTTTTTTCTGTGGTTCATCATGTTCCAAATGCATTCAGGCATGACACACTGCACGTGTCATAACCAGCCAGGAAGATTATTGTGCTAAATGAGCGGCATTAACGTCTTTGATAAATTGTTTTTAAATCTGCTTGTAATTTCATTGGCAGTAAATTTCCACAACTCAGAGAGCAGTCATCTATTCCTCAATATCAGTTTACATGACCCCTCCCAACTTGGCTTCTAACTGTGTTAGCTCCGAAACTAAAGTGGTCATTAGGTGCTTTTTTTTTCTCTACGGCTCGGCAAGTAATGTTGGTAAAATGCTAATGCTTAATAATGATCCCTTCGTCCATCTCTGGATTCCTTTTCAGCTGAATGGCAATGCATCAAAACATAAAGCATTTTGAGGCTCATTAAGGAGGCATTAGACGATGAGGTCTGCGGAGCGGTCACACGGGCCTGGTGATGGATGTGAAAGCGATCCTCTGCTGAAACCCGGTTAGGTCAAATCTCTGCGGTAAAGAGGGCTGCTCTTTGACATGAGGAGGAGGAGGAGGAGGGCCCGCCACCGGACCCGGCCCATCAGAGCATCATTAGTGTCCACTTTGAGCCAGTGACAGGAATTCCATTCCAGACTGAACTTCAGACCTGAGTGTGGGGCGCTGATAGCTTGCAAAATCACACGCATGGGAGTAATAAAGCGCTTTGTGCAGTGTTGAAGCTGTCTTCCAGCATATATGCACAAGTATATATTTTCAAAATCAATGGGTTGTGTGAATGCCATTGTAAAATAGCTGATATATGCGCAGTGACTGCCCAACAAATTCCGTATTGATATTTCTAACAGTAACTGTAAAGAATATTAATTTATGCTGTGCTTAAACCTGACATGAGCAACAACCGTGACGTGACAAAACCAAAGCGCTCCCTTTATAATTAACAAAGCAGTCTGTACTGGAAGCATGCTCTGCACCGTCTGTGGAGTACATTATAGTTTGTAGCTTAGTGTCAGATTTCATGCTGCAGATATACCACAGTCTAAAAGGTCCAGCAGAATCTCTACTGATTAATGTATTTCTACTATTGGAAGTACTTTATATGTTGCCAGCAGTACTATAAATAATATTTTACAAATCAAAATTTTAACGTAATTTTCAGTATTCTTCAAAATCCCCTTATCTTGACAAAGTCTTATCAGCCTCCTCTAAAGATTTATTCTCTACTTAACAAACTTGTCTTCTCGTTTCATTGATCAGCATTAGAACTGAATACTCCCATGAACCACTGTAGGCTTAAAAAACTCTTTGCTGGACACAGCATAATCAGTCCACATGCCTTTGACTATTGATTTTAGATACTCTTTCTCTAAACTTGTGATTATCTATCTGAGGTTAATGCAGTAACAAACATTAGCATGCTCCTTTTTCGAGTCAGGGTGGTTTGTTTTGCCACGGAAGAAACCTAAGACTGTGCTTTTTAAGATATCTGTCAGGGCTCCTCTTTAGTCAGTAGAGCACAGTAGCAGAAATATTCATAATTACCTCGACTCCTTTTTCTCTAAACTCTCAGAAGTCTGTGCTAAAAGCAGACAGTCTCTTCCTGGAGTGTCATATACAGCACTTCCCCTCTCTTTTAATTTTCTGTATCAGTGTCACGTTGCAACAGTGACAGAATATGCTTTTTATTATGGCATGACAGGCGTTTATGGTGCTAAAAATCTGTCTCTTTATAGTACCTAGAGTTAGCTTTTTATCAACATTGTTGATATGACAAGTCTGTTGTTCCACATTGTCACATCCGCCTCATTACCATAATCACTTAATTGATGAATGCTCCCTTTATTAAGCATGAAAACCTTTCTTTTTACTGAAATATTAGCTTAAGAAAATGTGTCCCTGTACATGTTGATATGGCTTTGCAACTGTAGTTTACTGAGTAATGAATGCTGGATTTCTGTGTTCACAAGTATCGACCCAAAGCTGGTCAATATGGCTCCTTTGCCCATGTATTTGGATCCATCTTATGTCCCTTGTCTCTAATTTTAAGAGCCTGTTTGCTTGTTTATTTCTCCTGGTGTGGGCACACTAGTCTTCATTGCTGTCAGCTATGTCAGTAGAGTGTTAAAGAGAAGACCGGGCTTGGAAACTGTGGCGAAGAAACACTCCTCTGAAGCCCTGCTCACCCGCTTATTTTACGATGCTTCATAAAAGTGTCATCATTGGTGTCAATGCAATGGTGTCCTCTGCGTCCTATTTCTGCAATTTGTGACAGCTTATATTGCTCAAAACCACACGGCTTCAATGAAAGCCTCAAGGCCGCTACCCCTTCTGCCCCGTAACTGCTCGTCCTAGGTTTGTTTTTGATTGGTGTACTCAAAATGATTTAAACTCCCAAAATGCCCAGCTTGTAAGAGAGGGAGTATTAAACCTTCTCCATTTATGGCTGACTACAAAAAGGCATGAGTTCTTCCATCCCAAGACCAAGATAAAAGATGCTCAACTTACATCCCAGGTTATCATTTGCTTGGAATCCTCCGGTCATCTTTTGATTTAAACCTAATATAAGCAAAGAGAGCGTGTGTGTGTGTGAGCGAAGCATGTGCATACAGTCCAAAATATTGATCGACATGATTTTTCATGTATTATTAAGGATATGCCTCATTCTCGACCAGATAACACTGGTTTGTTGTTTATAGATTCGATAGCTTATGAATGCAGAGAGACTGTGCGTATGAATGAGAATTTGAGCCAAAAATTGATACCGTAAACCTTCTTTAGATCATTGAGGTAGGGTCTATATTTTCCTCTTAAAGATTTTGTATTTCTGTAAACCATGAAAGAAATTGAATAACAATAATAATGGTTTACTGATGGTGACAAGGCCACTATTTGTTTTTTTTTATACTATTGAAAACTGAATCATATTTAAGACAACTAATGTCACTTTACAAGAACATATAGGCTCCAAGTATGCATATTTATGAATGTAATAGTGACTTCTATTAAAAGAAAATAACTTTTACATATGTTATGTGCAAAACACAGAACACATCATGAGCTTTAAAAAAAAAATAAAAATCAGTTTAAAGCCCTATTCGGATGATACTAGTTTTCTAAACTACGTGTGAGTTTCGATTCTTATCACCTGACATACGAAATTTTCATGTACCATTTCAGACAAGACTAAAATCTCTGTGTTTATTACAGAGGTGAGAGGGTCAGTTTTGTACATCTGGGTGTCACAGAGACGCTCTGTATGCGTGCATTGCTATAGTGATACTGATTGAGTACAAT
>JAUCMT010000001.1:16962278-16990353 GCA_032357475.1 Enteromius thamalakanensis
ACAACACATCATGAGCTTTAAAAAAAAAAAAAAAAAAATCAGTTTAAAGCCCTATTCGGATGTCACTAATTTACTACGTGTGAGTTTCGATTCTTATCACCTGACGTCCGCAATTTTCATGTACCATTTCAGACGAGACTAAAATCTCTGTGTTTATTACAGAGGTGAGAGGGTCAGTTATGTACATCTGGGCGTCACAGAGACGCTCGGTATGCGTGCTTTAATATAGTGATACTGATTGAGTACAATTAGTATAATAAAAAAAAACATGATGAAGCTAAATGGCTGGTACAGAAAAACTGTGGTTACTTTAGTTTAACTATTATGTTTTTTTATTTATTTGTTTATTTGAAGTAAGCCCATGTTTAATTGTGATCATTAAAACATGTAACCTAGGGCAAAAATGAAAGTGAGTAATATTACCAGATGCTGATATTACAATAGCCAGTCTTAACAGTTTATGTGATCTGGCTCTTTATTTGTATTTATTTTATATATATATATATATATATATATATATATATATATAAAATGTGTATGCGTTAAGAGCATCTAAGGCATATTACATTGGTCAAAACCCTCAAGGAAATGCGTTGTGAAAAATAATATCACCGGCGATCACCGACATCGCATTCAGACGGGATTAGTTTTCTCAGAGGATCACTGAGTTTGCTGAATAACAGTTGGTAAATTGCTCTGGAATTATCACAGAGGTTGTGAGAGAAAAACACAGATATGGCAGATTTGGATGGGATTAAAATAACCAAGTATGTCTGTAAAACAAAAATCTTTCTAACGACCCCCTGTAAATCTAGTCCCGTTTTACGTGAGATGTTAGTCTCTCACTGTCTGTATTATTAATAGAACAGGCAATTGTGTTCAATCTGTTTGAGAGTGTGGATTTTTTTTTTTTTCTTTGTTTAATTTTTGTTGTCATGGAAAGATATCTTAGAAAATGTTATTTTATATTATAAATTATATTGTGTGTATGTTTACATATGTATGTATGATGTGTCACACCTGATTTTTAACTTCTTTTTTCTGTCAGCTAAAATCTAACATTAATGTTTTATTTTATGGCAAAAATATTCAGGCTGATAAAAGAGTGCATAATTAGTGTTTTTATTTCTGGGGAAAAAGAGGCAGTTAGTACAGTTGATTAGTTGCAGTATTAAGGTCTGATAATCTGCTTAGACAAGTTATTCCCTTCCTTTGTGTTGCCAAATTATAAACAAATATGTCACAAAGGTTTTAATTTTTTAATTTGTCATAACAAAGTTTAGTTGTTAAATGTGTTCTAATAAATGCAGGAATGCAGGTGTCAGCTATCAGATGGGGCTCAATTTAGACAATTCTATTTCTAAAGTCTCCTGAATAAGGACAACCAGTATTAAGGGACACAGTAGTTAACATTATAGTGCACTACAAAATAATTGTTTTGATAGTCAAAAAGAAGAATAAATTGTGAGTATTCAATTGAAGTGGGTCTATATGAGTTATTTATTTCATTGGCTTATTTACAGTTGACTTTTATTGTATGTATTTTATTTATTTATGTTAATTTTTACTTTGAATTTGACAGCATGAGCCCACTGATTAACTGTTAATTGGGGTAATATTTTATTGCTGCCTTGCAATTACAATTGCAATAACTATTACTTTTTTATTCTTGCAATACTGTGACAAATCTGACTGACTGTGACTGAATGACTAAATTATAATATTATAACAATATTAATCAAATGATTTAACTTGATTAATTTGTTTTGTATTTGAAAATATGCATTTTGTCAGCATGTGTTAATTTTGTAGTCTATACATTTTGTCATTTGTGCCTATTAGTAACTGTGCCTTTTGAAAAGCACTAAGCAGCAAAATATTTTTTTATTTATGATTTTTTTTTCGATATATTTGCAAATTTTTCAAGTTTTCTAATTTAGTCAGATTAAAAAAAATAAAAATTTGCTTTAAACGAACGATGAATTTTGAAATAAAAGATAATTCATTGCTTAAATTATTGGGAGGCTGTTGTACAAGAAAACAGGTTAAAGTTAGATTTCTGCTATTTATGTGGTCACTTTTCCCAAATGTGCCAATGAAAGAGTTTTGTTGTGTAAATTATTTAAAAGAGGGTACTTAAAAGTTTCCACGGTATTTATGTGTGACAGTTTCTAGAAAAGCATGTGTAAAAGACATTTTGCACAACAGACATTTTTTACTATGCGAGAAATACACAGTGACAACACAATGACGATGCACATGTGGCTTATTCAAACTGCTGTTTAATTGGTTGCCCTTGTCATGGAAACAACATCCTACTTGTCTGTGTGCAACACCTAATACAGAGATTTACAGATGGTACAATGCTCTGTTTTGTGACATTGTGTCTTGCCTAGGCAATTTAGAAGTGTAACTGAAGTGACAGAACCAGTAAAAAGGTTCAACGGCAAGCACTCTCAGCCGTACTATATCACGTCAGCATCTATTGAAGAGAACAAATCTAATCTTATTTACAGTCTTTATTTGCCTTGACAAATGTGTGATGGTTATCAGTACTATTCGAGACTTTAAGCTGTTTGTAAAAGCAATGCCTTATTCCCTTAGGATACTGCCAGCCGTATAGATGTCAGGTCAGTTCAGTGAACACAAAAGGCAGTAAGTGCTTGTTGCAATCCGTGTCAGTAGGAAAACACACAAGACGCTGCTGCTCATGCAGTGTAATACAGCAGCCTTTGGGAAACTGGATTGATTTGTCATGAGTCTGGGCTTTTTCTAGAACCTGTGCCTTTATCTCATCAGTGGAGAATTGACCAGAGGTCACGGCATTCATGTGGGTCACCGACAGACAGCTTGATCAATGCCTGTGGGTGTCTGAATGAAAGTTATCTGAGCTTACTTGTGGATGTTCTTAAACTATGAGGACATTTGAATCATTAATAGTGAAAAGCGAGATGCTCTAAGACTAGTTTGCTTTACTGTTAGATTGTGTGTTGCACTCTGGATTTAAATGTAGTAAAGTCATGCAATGAGTCTTTTTCTTTTTATAATTACTTTATATTTATGTAATATTGTTAAAATTTTTCCCGGTACACATTAATTATACTTTTATACTTGATTATATTTTGCTATACATATATATATAATTATTATATATATTTTTTTTATTATTATTTATTTATTTTTATTTTTTTAGTAGATATGTTAATATTTTAGATATAGATTTTAGATTTTACTTGTTTATATTTTATAAGCAGACTTTTTTTTAGATGTACTGTTAAAAAGAAGGAACGTCTTTGAACTTGTACTTGCTTGTGTTAATTGAAGATTTCTTTGTGGTTGTTGCCGTATTGTAATCATCTAATGTGTTATACATTACATGCAGGACATGTGTGTCGACAGAGAAAGTAGGAGAATAACAAAATGTTAAAAAGCAGAACAATCCTAACCCTAATAGTTGTAAATAACTACATTATAGCAGCACTGTTTCCTGTCTATTTCATTTAATTGTAGGTACTGTAGAGCAGCAATTGCAACTAAATTGGACAGTTGACGGTGCATTAGTGGTAGGAAAATTACAATTATTTGCAAGGATGCAACTCTTCTGTGGTGGTTCAGCATAAAATAAAGTTAGTGGGTCATTATTTTTTTTCTTTTCTTTTTATTTGATATTAAGCAGTCTGTTGCTTTGGCTACCAAAATTGTGGCTATGAATGCTGCCAATTAAATGTATGTATGTTAGATTAGAGCTCTGAAATAAAACTGGGTATTCACACACCAACTGAAATTTAACACTTGGATGAAAGTAAAATATTTGATAGAATTATTACTCTAGATGTTGCACACGCTCCATATCTCGTCTATTTGTGTTATACTAACTATTATTAACTCTTTGCTCTGAAATGCATGATTGTGCTCCTGGGATTCACGTAAGCTCTCTTGTGCCTCTCTGCAATTACTTCTTATATACAGTAATAAAATCTTACATATTCAGTCTATCTGCTTGTTCTGTTTTATCTATCATATCTGTTTTCCAATTAAAAAGCAATGCTCTTTATATTGTGCATAGTAATATCACCTGCTGTTCGCATGATTTTAGGAACACTGATACACGTCTATATTCTGAAATGCTATTTTTGGTTGCACATCTCATGGTATTTATTTTTAATAATTAATTTAAATTCTGATTATGAATTTTTATGAATCAATAGAGCTTAGTTCTGAGAATGACTGTTGTCTGTCTTAATCAATACAAAGGATTAATGTGTACTGTAGATTGATTAGGATCTGAGAAATCCTTTGGAAAAAGGATTTGGATGATTTGGATGTTAACATTGATATCAGAGAGTCATCTGACCCTCCATAGACAGCAATAAAATTTAAATGATCCCAGTTCCAGAAACATAGCAAAAACATAATTTAGTGCAGATGTACGTACAATGTAAATAATTGATTAATAAGATAGATTTTTTTATTTGATAGTGCTTACATGTATATATTGCATTATTGTGTTCCTGGGATGCACAGAAGCTCTTTTGTGCCTCTCTGCAATTGATATATTGAAGTTAGTTATAAAGTTCTTTGTTCGCTTCATGTCTAGAATTTATTTGCTGAGTTCGTTCATTCGCCTATGCATGTGTTTCATTGTGTTAGATTCTTTTTTTAGGCTAATCGATTGCTTAGATTATTAATGTTCATTCCGCTGCTATTAAAACAATGTTTAACTATCCTGAAGGTGATAAATATTTTTGTTTTACACATCACAGCGCCTGTGTGCCCATCAGCCCTCTCAATAGGTAGTCTTTGCTGGCAAGACCTGTAAGCAGAGGCAGTGCTGTAGTTTTTGTAGCTCTTCACCTTTAACCTCCCCTCTACTATTTTTGGACTGAAGGGGATCTTGAATAGCCAGACACACGTGGACAGAGGACAGATCAGGTTATAGATAAAACATCAATTCCAGCTCTCTAAAGAATAGACCACAACATAACTCTGGGTAGTGATATTGCAAGAGCTTGCATAAGAAAAAAAGACTTTCCTAGAACTTTTTCTCACCTGAAAAGGTCAAAGGCTTTTTGACCCCGAAGCTTTTGAGTATTCTGTAATCCTCTTGATTCAGAAAACAATCACACTTGTCATGCTTTCCCGTGAGACAGGCTTCTTAATGCTCTCACTGTCTCTTGTAAATGTAATTAAATGATTACATTTGTCTCTGTTGTGAATAAACTGACAAATTAGAGGTCGAGAGACAACGACATGAATAGATGTGCAACCAAAACATGCTCTTTCATTGAGTGAGAGCACTGGGTGTGTGGTAATTACACACTTGTCCATTTACTTGAGCTGACAAATCTGATTGTGTGTTTGTTGTCTTAAACTGAGTGTATTTAAGATGCCGCTGTGTGCGAGGACATAAGTACTGTACGGCGTGAGTAGTGGTGTGTCTTTTGATGCTGTTAATTACATTCCTGTGTCATTCACTCAGGCTGGAGACAGGGCTCTCTGTATCTGTTTGGCAATCTGTGATTATCGTGTTTGGTGCCATCTCTCTTTGCTCTCAGTGTGATTTCTCTTCCTCACGGAGCATTTGATTCCTGCCTCTTTTCACTTCCAGTATTCATATGTGAAGCTTAGTCCTTTTGTGATAAATCCGACTTCTCTCACACTTCTTTTTTTCGTTCCATTTTAGCAGAAAAAATTGAAACACGTTGCTTCTCAGCTTTGCAGTCTTTGCTACTGTACTTACATTATTAGAGATTTTTTGAGTATTGATAACTTCTCTTTGATCCTTTTTGCTGGTCTCTTTAGGGTTTCTATGTGAACTTAAAAAGTGTTCAAATGTAGCTTATGCAAACTTAAAAAAATTTAGTGGCATAAAAACCCAAAAGTTGTACATTTGTGGACGAACAGACCAGGGATGATAAGGTAGGTTCATACTGTCCTAAGGGAGTTCTGAGCGTAGTATGGTGTGGAGCGACAGCAGTTTCCCCAACCCACTTGAAGTAATCTGTAATCAATCCGTTCCAGTTTGGGATTTTCATTTACCGCTCTTCACTCACTCCCAACATGCCCTGTAGCAGAATATTCACCTAGCTATGCTCCATTATAAAGGTTTTCTATGTCTTTATTTATTTTTATGTATGTATTTATGTATTTTTATATATCACAAATGTCTGTGTGCATGCACTGTGTATATATATATATATATATATATATTGTTAATGCTTGTGAAGGAGTGGTATACTGTAAGAGTGAAAGGAAATATAAATGTCACCTGCTTAGGTTCTACTCCACACTGTTCACATACTTGAGCTATTAGAGCGATCTAAAAGTACTTATGGACATCCCTACAAGGCAGTTTACATTAATTTAAATGTTTTAATTTAATTTTTAGGCAAATTTTGTTGTTTGTGTGTAAGAGCTGATAAATTTTTACATGATTGTAGGCTTTGCTGATTATGTGTCCAGTTGGTTTGAGTAAAGCATCTTTGATGCATTATGTGTTTTTAAATGTGTATGCAATTTTTACATTTATCCATACCCACTAGTCAGGTAGATTTTTTTGCTAACAGCTATTCAATCAAATAAATGTTTCACAACAAATTTGTTTGTTGCTGTCACTTAACAATATTAAGTTGACTAAAATAAAAAAATTGAGAGGGTGGGAAGCATTAAACAAATCATTTCATGAGTGTACCATATGGCACACCATATTTCTTTATAGAAAATGATGCATTGATTTATGGCTTTAATTGAGTTACTTTTTTTTCAGCTATTTGTCCCTGCTAATGTTAAATTAAAGATTAAAATTAAATCTATTAAAGAAATAAATGTTTGTAAAATACTATTTCACTGTAGATTACTTTAGTTTAGACCTACAGTAGAGTTGCAATGATAAACTTTTTAGGGTAGCATGTACAGTAAGTTTTCATAAACTGTAATCTATTCACAGTGCATTATTAATTTATTGTACATTACTGTAGACACAGAATGTGTGTGATGAATAGACACATGAAGTGCACGCAGAGGAGAGATGATTATGTGTATTGTACACTCTCATAGCTCTCAAGTAGAATTTTTATTTTTTAGTTTTTTTTAAACATTCAATCCAATCAAAACGCTCATTCTGACATTGACATTTTGGAATTTTTGCACTCTTACTGTTCCTACTTGTTCATTTTCAGTGCTATTAAGCTCAAGTTAGCAAAGTTAGCAAGTCCATTACGGCACAGAACTGCCTTTTCTGCCTTGGAAGTCAATGATTTGAGATGGACACAAACCAGGAAACCACATGGGGATCGTGGTTCTTTGGGATTATGCTTCACATGTACGCAGGCTGCGAAAAATATTTAAAATCTAAATAAATCGCAAATACAGGAATTGCTAAGCAGAATCGAAATGTCTTATTGACTCAGCGGTTCTTGGAAATATGGACCAGCTTCTCGATACCCAGCTATATTTAATCATATTTACTTCAGTACTTAGGAAAGATAGGATAGTTTATGAAAATGCACATACAGATGCGTGTTTTGATGTTTTCAGATGCGTGTTTGAAGTTGTGTGTGATGGCACTTCATAGATCAAACACTATGTTTGTTTATTTATAGTATATATGTTAAAAGGGTGAATGAGGTTAGCATGAAATGGTGCTGTTTCTTTGCAGTCTGTTAAATAAAATTTGATTATCAGAAGAAGGATTGGAATTGAAGGGTTTGCACAACACAGTCTCACAAGTAATTCGTACGTATTTGTATAAGGTGCCACATTTGTGCCAATTCGTACTAATTCGTATGACCTCACCTCATTTGTCTTAAATCACGTGATGGTTAGGTTTAGGGGTGGGGTTATGTTTAGGTCATTCGTACAAATTAATACGAATTGCCATCTCGTAAAATATGTACGATTAAGAATAAATCGTATGAATTCGTACGAGTGTGGTCTTACAAATTCGTGCGAATTAGCCACCTCGTAAAATATGTACGAATTGCCGTGATATCAGGTTGGTTTGGACTAAAAAATGGCGCCTAAATTAGTGGCACACTTCAGCAGCACAAAGATGAATTTTGTTTATACTTATTTATTGTAATTAATAACAGCTGAATGTCTTTCTGTTGTAATTTATTGTTGCATTTTAAACTTATTTTATATGTTTAAATTTAAGAATTTGAAATGACAACATTTAATTTTACAAGTAGGAGGTAGCTGACCTACAACTATTGAGTTATCTGTCAAGCTTTGCAATAACTGCTGAACTCGTGCATGCAGAAGTGTTGCTAATACAAAAAAACGTTGTTGTGAAACATCCACTCAAAGCCTTATCTCCTGTACAACAGTAGCTGCTGCTGAGGTATAAACAACAGCTCAGACAAAGCCTTTACATTTATCATTCACACACACAGCCTGACAAGGTTAGCATGTCACCCATTTGCGTCCCCCATTAATCCTCACTTAAATATGTAACTCAAATTGAACCGCGTAAAATGGAAGTTTGACTGTGGAGCATGTATCATGTCTAGTGGATTTGTTGTAGGTTTGAGGATTGTTCATCTGCAGCTGCATATGTATAAATGAGATAAGCCAACCAAACAGACAGGTGGTATACATGGAGGCCATGTCTGCTGAAAAGAAAGGGAAGTCTCAGGTAGAGAGAAAAGCATCAAGGCTGCAAACTAAGACAAACAAAAGCAATGAAATTGAAGTGGCCTTAAGGCCAAACTTATCAGGGTTCTACATTCCGCATGCGTGTGTTGAACGGTTATCGCCTCTAATGAATTCTCTACAAAAGAGGATTATTTTCATCACCTGAACGATGTGCACCGTTTCGAGAGCAGCAATCAGCAATTTAGTGTTAGGTGTGCCATGCGACATACTGGTTGAAATGCCATTTACATGAAATATATAAGATGTATGTTTATTGTAGTGCAAAGAGTAAAGCCAGAATAAAGGGATTTACGAATGTTTTAATCACTTTTTGTTCATTGTAACTGTGGTGTTTTAAAATTAACATTCTTGCATGCTTCAGAAGTAATTATTTGAAATGTTCACAGCTTTGCTGCAATTCATTGGACATGCTAGCTGTAATTTACAGGAATATAATTCATTATCCTTGCAAAACTCCAGCTGAAACAAAAATAAAACAGTGAGACTTGCACCGGGGAAAATATTAAATAGCCAAGGGTATTAATCGTTATTAAAAGAAAGAAAAGAAGGAAAGAGAGCGGGTCCCCACTAGAAATGGAAGAGAGAATATAAGGGTATTTGAAGTAGTGAGATATATTGATATTCTGCAGAGAAGCTGTTTTACTCTCTATGAAGAAGAGTCCATTCACAGAGCACTGTGCTACACCCCCCTCCCAGCACACCGAATGAAAAATCGGCTTCATGTTGAATCCTAATGCTCATTCACACAAGGCTATGCTTACAATGCTGACCTTCTAAATCTAAGTTCCTCTCTCTCAAAGCCCAAAACAATTTATAAACAACACACCTAGAGGTCTTGACACGAACATGCTTGCCAACTTAATCAGACCTAGTCTCTAAACAGAACTCTTAATCTGAAGCCGATACCACACTGCAACAGTGCTATCAGATGCAGATCTGCACTATTCATTTCTCTTCAGGTTTATTACACACACAAAAAAAATCATAAAAAAATTCAAATTGACAGTTACACGTCTCAGTAAATGATTTCCGAGTAATTGTGCCCATACACAAATGTGCGAAGAGTGAAGAGCGAAGACTTTAAGCTACATCTAAAACTGTTTGCACACGTTCCTGAAAAACAAAAACAAAGCAAAAACACTTGGTTAATTCAAATGAGAGCAAGCGGGGCTGAATCAGCCAGTGCCGAAGAAAGACACAAACATCATTCCCAAGAGAAGACAGATACTCATCATCACGAGTTTCAAGATGTTAGGGTGAGTAATGAGCACTGATTTTATTCTCTAAAGGTTTTACTTTAGTACCCAGTATACATGGCATTTTGGAGAATGGCAATCACATTCATTAATTTAATGATAGCATTTTTTACCCATTACTTCATACTTATATTCTGGTAGATTATGTTTTTATTTTCCACATCTCATATATATGTAAAATACTGTTAGATTGTTATGTAATTTTATTATTATTATTATTAATTTGCAGGTTTTCAACAGTGCAATTTTGAATGTTTTCTTTACCACATCAAGACATCCTGTTATACTTCATTCATGTATTCAGTGTTTTTTTACTTATTCAAAATAAGGCATTTTTACAAAATGCCCTGTGCTTGAGTTGATCTGTTAATAAAGTAAAATGATTATGTCAGTTCTGTTGTCAGTGTTCTGCATTTTGTTCAGTGCAGTACTTTTTTTTCCCTTTTGGGATGGAGAAATAAACAATTGCTGGACTAACAAGATAGTTTGGTAAACAAAATATTTCCATTGGTCTAACATATTATTTTCTGATTGAGCCAATGTTAACAGACTGTTGCCACAATTGATAAAAAACACAGAATTCACAGAAATGTAACTGTACTAACTGAAAATATATGTATTGATAGTTTTGATAGTTGATAGATTTTTTTTTTAGTTCATGTTTTTTTTCTTTAATTATGAAAATTAAACATTGCAGTTAGACACGGGTAGTTAAAGTAAATGTGGGCCTTACAGTTGTTTTTAATGTATATATTTTTAATTATAAACATGTCCTTCTTGGTTAGTATTCCAGACAGTGTGTGTGTTAGTGCAAATGACTCTAAATGCTTTCTGTTTTTGATGAAAAACTTTAATAACTCCCACACCTAGGAATAAAGTAAATGACTTGGACAAAAAATATCTTTTCAATGATCGTACATTACTGGGTCAGAGATGTGGGAATGCTAAGTCTGACCTCCCAAGTGATCCCGAAGATTAATAAATATTACAAGAAAGGTTTTTCATACATTTAAAGTTGGCAAGAAATTAACATTTTCTATATGCAGGTTACACTTCTAGCTATTAAAGATTAATTGGTGTCATTTTTAAATATTCTTTTTTACCTCCAAATTATTTTATTAAATTAAGTTATTCTCATAACTCAATTTTTTCTCTTTGAGATTTTAGTCCACTCTTTCTTAAAATTGACTTTAAGGTCAAAGATCTGCCACTACTGTAGGTTATTTTCATTGCAACTATAGGAACTTTCATAGTCATTTTCTATTTTCCTTCCTCCTAAGCTGCTATTGTAAGTAGCGCACACCCATTATATGTAGTCTTTATTGGTGTGCCTTATGATATGCACAATCCACAAGGAGCCTCTTTGTCCTTGTCAAGTGAAGTGTTTCTATACAATCAGAGATGACATTTGAATGGATACATTTGAAGAGTGACTTCTTGCAGTGGTTCAAATCAAATCTCCCACCAGCATATTACATGATTTCTCCTGTCTTACAAAAGTCTATTTTCACTGAAAGGAAGCTTCGAGCGCTCGCTGTTTGTGCAATACAGCCTTAAATGAAAGTGAAGCCTAATTTATTATAGAATGAAAGCGCTTTGTTGTTTTTATAAAGCGTAATGCAATTACCTCGTACATCAATTTAAGATTACAGATTGAGGGATAGACCAAAACACTAACATTATAATGGACCCTTCACAATAGAACAGCCAGTCCACCTGTCTTTTCTTTTCAACGAGCAACTGCTTTTTTCACATTTAAACAAATGACGTGACACTTAATCTTAACTAAATAAAAATATACAGATGTGTAGCAAGACTGGAGGATTAGCCATCCACTGCTTGTTCTTCACAGGAACAACATTTGATTTTTTTTTTAAATACTTGACTAATTTTAAATGTAGAAGCTGTATCAAGTGCCTCATGAGTTTTCAGCTGCGTATATTGTATCTCATTATATATTAAGAAGCATTTTTTTATCAGTAATATACAAAAGAGTGCACATAAGGTCCTCCAGCAATCTTGGCAATATTATAAAAACAATAAAAGACAGTTCATAATATTCTTGGCTGCACTTTGCATTGCTTTGGGGCCATTTCTGTTTATGCACACATGCATGTTAATGACTGATTTTACCACAGGTAGAAAGCGCTCTAACACTCTCACCCCCGCGCACATGGACCTGAGACAGGCGCCTGCATCAACACACGGGCCACTCTGCTGAGAGCTGTTTGGGGCGAGAGAGCACGATTGTTCATCCTCTTCTTGTTTATCCCGTAATCCTCTCTGGGGTTTCTGTTGCATTGATAAATTTTCTTGCTTCCACCAGCTTTGTGTCTCACTGCTCAATAGTGGTGCAGACAGCCGGGGACCCCACCTGCGTCGAGCCATAACAGACTTGGATCAATGCTCACACATGTACACACACACACACATACACAGCCTCCAGAAGCACCGTGCATGTCAACTACCTTTCCTATCCAAGATTTCACTCATCCTCCAGTGCTGTTAGTGCAGATTTCAGTAAACTATTGAAATGATTCTCTAAATACTTAAAACATGCCATTCGGAAACTTTTCTTCCCTCACTCTCTCCATCTGTCACCCAAAGAAAGAGAAAATGGAGTCTGGAGTCATTGGTCCTGACCCCAGACCGAGGAGAAATGCTGATTAGGTTGATTTGTGCAGTGTTGTTCTGCTCCAGATGGGCTGTGTGTTATGCAGGGTAAACAGAAGCAGGCTGTGCTGATGAGAGTCAGAGAGTCCTCGTACGTGGCCGCTGAGGCCGTGCTAAAGAGCTTGGGCTTAGACACGCACGCTGACAGAGTGACTGCATGTCACACACGCTCAGCTCTCCCCGAAAGACACAGGCCAATGCTTATCTGCTGTAATTAGGAAAATCCAAAACTTCCTTCCGTGTGAGGATTATGTGGGACTCCTTGTTGTTATTTTGTTTCACAGAATTTTATCTGGAGGTCAGAGATAAAACAAGGCTAAGTTAGTGAGATGTTTGATTTTATTATGATTGTTAAAATTACTCATTTATTGATAATCTGTTATCTAGGGTGTAAGGTCTGTTTTTTTAAATAAAGTTTAATTGGCTGTTTGAAATCTTTGCTAATGCCATATTTTACTACTAATGTTATTATGTTAGTATTTAAAGGCGTCCCTGTTATAGAGCAATTACACAAACTGAGTAGTATACTGCTATTAAGTAGTATTGAATAATAAGACCATAGGGTTAGGTTTTAGATTCAGTTGCTCGTATTTATGCATAATTTACAAGAATGACACTGTGTAGCCAAATTTTTATATGCAAATTAATAAGACAGTCTATCCGTCAGAATGTGTAATCACAAGAAAGTGCTTGTCAGTTAAAGCCATTTACATGTGAATAACAACGCCAGATTTGCTACGTTTTGCTTGGATTTCTAATAATAATAACAAAACAAAAAAAAACATGACAGGTTGCATAACTACAATACATTGTCAGTTTATTATTAGGTGTGTTCTGTTTACAATGAACATCCCCTTTCTTGATTTAGTTATTATTTACACCTTATTTTATTGCTTTGGCAGCTTTATAATGCACACCGATTTTTTTGCTAACTCTACCATCGAATTGATTTCTCTTAACATTTCATTTCATCCACTCTCAGTCTTTGTGTGTCTGTGTGTTTGTCCATTACTGCTTCCCAGCGGAACGCAGAAGAGATGTTATCATGGCGATTGATCAAACTCTCCTTGCCTAGCGCTGCAGTCATTAATCAAGTGAATGCTAATTGTGATCAGAGCAGGGGGTCCGAGATGGCCTCTCTGTCAGGCCCCACAGCTGGAGTGATGGAATAGTCCGGCCGCAGCTCACTGCAGGAAAGCCTGTTAGAGGAAGATGCATTATGCAACTCCTCCTAAGATTGATAGCCAGCATGAAACTCTAGCATTTGTTGTTTTCTTTTGTTAGCAATAAAGGTCAATCAAATTATACAATGTTTTTTCGTACGCCATTCAAAACAGTCTGATCTAGTCACATCAGTTTTTGATGGTTTTAACCTCTCATGGGCTGACACTTTAAGAAATGGTGCTTCTAACTTTTTGAATTTCTCTCTCTCTCTCTACAGCAGTCGCACAGGGAGTCTGTACCTCTCATGGATTTACAATCCTGAATCTAGACAGATACTATTCATATCTTGGAGCCTGGAATCCGAAAAGGTCTCGCCGTGCACTATAAAAGTGCACTTTATTTTAGAAATGCATTCTCGGTGTCAAAGCTGCATGTGAAACACTTCTGTTTTGCTGTTTATTTCAAATCTCCAAAATGTATTTGGAATTCAGTTTTTTAAACATGAAAATTGTTTTCTTGTTCCTGCTTTAGGTGGACTTAACTGTTATGTACTTACATTTAAATGAATCAAGTGAAACAGTGCACCTACACATACTTTAACACAAACACACACACACACACATATTTTTTTATTAACTCCTGCATGTAATTACAGTACGATTGTAATTTATTTAAGTAATTATTCAAATTACACTGTTGACCCATCTTTAAACCTACACATACTAGTATTCGATGTTTTTGCAATGCAGTTTGAAAACATTAAGCCACCTAAGATAAAGTGCGGGACATTTTTCGCCCCCTTTTACAATTATAAAATGTTTGCTAATGATAAAAAAAATAACATGGTGAAACTAATATGGTGTCCATGGATTTCCTGAGCTTTTCTTTTTCAGTCAATATAAGGTTTTAAAATATTGTTTTAGTTGGTAATCATTCCATTTGCTTTCTGTGTCCTAGAGTTTTCTTCAGTAGTGTTGTACAACTTTAATTTAGAAATTGATATCATTAAGTTTTGATGAATTTTGCAGCATTTTGGTTTGCAACATGTTAGCTTTTTTTTTTTTTTAGTGTTTCTGATTTGATCCATGTGATACAGAGAACAGGAAGAGGGCCAGTATGATTACACACGATTTTTATTTATTTTCTGTAATGTTGGATTAGATGTGTGTGTGTGTGTGTGTGTGTGTCACTCTGCTTCGGCAATCATTAGAAACTGAAATAGTCTCTTCAGAATTCCAAATAGAATACTGTATTTGGGAAGCACTATCTTCTTGACTTTCCACTTCCTCCGTTTCTCTCCACATGTTCCCATTTCCAGTAATAGTGCAGAGGTCTCAGGCTCTAATTGTTTGGCTGTAGTTTTTTCGGTGTGTGCCACAAAGGAGCGCTAAGGGCAGGCACAGTGCTAGCGTGCCATTTGCTAACTCTCCTGCTAATTCCTGGAACACTTGGCAGCGGTTTATTATCTCAGGCCCGTGGGTTCTGTGGCAGCAGAAACAATGTTGGTCATTACAAGCCAGACTCTGATCGTCTTGAGCTCACACTGCTGCTGTAGGGGCTGAACGGCTGTCCCATCTGTGGCCTGACTGCACTGCCCAAGCAGCCCAAACTTATTTCTAAAGCCTAGCATCTTTAGTTACACTATTCTCAGCTTATTTATTTTTCATTTTTGAGAGCATGTCGGAAATCATGTTTTTTTTTTTTTTTTCAATTTACTACATTGTAGCATCGCTTTTATGTTGTTGAAGGTGTTTAGAAAATGTAAAACAGTAGTGTGCATTCCAAATGTGGCACTTATGTGCAGGTGACCCAAGATCAAATTCCGCTCAGACAAGGCTCTACGGTGGAGGCATTACACTTGGATTTGCAAGTGAAAATTACTGTGCGCGAATGTGTAAAATTATTTGGGCTCACTGGTGCGAGTGACATCTGACACCCGATTGAGGTCATGAATTTCATACCTTCTGAATAAATGCCCCCTAATGCAACTGACCTTAAGCGCAAATTATGTTTCACGCTGTGATTGGTTGATTTTAGTTGATTTACATCCAAATCACAAGAGAATGTATAAAAAAGGGCTAGTATTTGTGGAAGTGTGCACATAAAACATGTTCTAGCATTCTGGGTGCGTTTATAATTGACTGTTTACTCATGCTTTTGGTTGTTGCTTTACTTTTCAGTGTTTATTAGTTTTATTTATTAATTGTACATTTTCATGCCATGTGCTAATTTTTTTTATATATATATACTTGTTTTTTTTTCCTCATAGCTTTTTGTAACTCTCTTTATTTAGGGATCTTTAAAGAAGCTCAAAAGCATATTATCCCTGTCTTTTAGTCTTTACACTGGTTACCTGTGCGCTACAGAATTAGTTTTAAAGTGCTCTTATTGGTTTAGTCTTTATATGGTTGAGCACCCTCTGATCTGTTGATAGACCACCAACCTGCAAGAGCACTTAGGTCTTCCAATTTAAGGCTCTTAGTGGTTCCTAAACCAGACTTTGCTGTGATCCAGCATTTGCTCCAATACCTTGGAATGGTCTACCTACACAAATCAGAACCACCCCTAAAATATCCATTTTTAAATGTAAGTTAAAATCTTATTTTTATTTGATCTGGCTTATAATGCTTTAAATTTGTTTTGCTTTGTACTGCTGTTTTATTTGTGACCTTGTCTTTGTCTTAATTCTGTTAATTGTTATTATTTTGCAAAGCACATTGGTGAAACTGAACATAGAAAATTTCAAGTTTTTTATTTATTAAGATTTTATTTCAATATTAAATCATTTATTTTTATTTATTTTCAAAGCCTTTTCAAAAGAATTTAATGAGGAAGTAAAATAATACCAAATACTTGAATGGTAGTGTATTTCATGACATAAATGTCAAATTTAAAATCTGGTATAGTGATTTTTCTGTAATAGATGTGAAACAAAACATCCGTAGTTTCAGCCTTTAGTTTGATATGAGGACTATCAGACGGCTTGGAATGGAACAGACTATGCTTCTGGAAATAGCAGCTGATGATGAATGAAACTGCACTTTGTTGTTTATGTAAAAATTACAAACACCAGACTTTTCCCCCCATCATATTCTGTCCAGAAGATATTAACATGTTATTGACCTCTAACAGTGTATTATTAAAGTTTTTTAAGGTTTTTAACTTGATGAATGTATTTTAGCAGACCACCTTTACCTCTGCCGTCCTACCACCCTTAGTCAAGCCTTCATCAGTGTTGCTCTGAGCTGCGGAGGATCCCTGATCCTGCCTGCATTCCAAGAGGATGCGGCCATGTTTGGCGTCTCCGCTGTCATGTTTTATAATTTCACGCTTGCCTGAACAAAAGGCTCTCACAGTTCAGCTGAAGCGTGTCAACTGCACTCTGACAAGAGAATCTCACTTCTGCCTGTCTGATTGGTCACTCCAACAAGCAAAAAAAAAGTCTAAAAAAAAAAAAAAGAGTATGGAAAAAAGAGCGGACCTTTCAGTGTTTCTCTCCACTAAATTTGCCCGTGTGCCCCTTTTTCTCAGCTTTCCATCAGTGAAGGTTAATGAAAGGGAGCGGGACAGTTTGGAGCGAAAACATTGGAAATCTTTGTCCGAGTTCATTGCTTTTTGACAAGGTACAGCGAGCCACTTTATGGTCACATAAACTACAAGGCAGACACCGTCACCAGGACATATCCCACCATGCCTGCAGTTATGAGACCTGTTATTTACAGAGGCCTTCAGCAGGTTATGCCTGAGCAACTTTTACACTGGTTTGGATTTGTCCATCCAAACTTCTCTGGGGAGTGTATTGTTGTGAGCGAACAGTGTGACTCCCTTCAAATTAGTTTGGGACAAGGCCGACAGCCTCTGTTAAATTAACTAAACCTTCAGAGTGCACAGTGATTTCAAGTATTTTAAGCGTGGTGCACTGAAGTCAGCTTTGCAATATGAAATTCCAGAAGTTATATTAGGAAAACACATTTTGGCAGCAGTGCCTTTGTAGCTTGTTTTTTCTTCGTACGGTATTGGCAGCAAGGGTAAGATTCAAAATTGAAATCTGTGAAAAATATAGACAACAGCAACAACCAAAAACATCAATAACGTGTAGTTGGAGGATATTGTTATTATAATTGTTGTTTTTGTTGTAACAACTGTGGCATTAGCATTCGGATCCATGTGCAATAGCTTTATTTTAATAGTCAACAGGAAGGGTCAAAATAACAGGCAGACAGGAATAATTGAGGCAAGGCAGAATCGTGGTCAAAGACACAAAGCAAAAGGTCGAGGCAGGCTGCCAACAATTACAGAATTGGAGATCAGGTCAAGGTCAAAACAACAGAAACAAACACAAGAAAAGAGCGCTTGGAAATTGCCAGTGCAGGTCATTCCTTCGCATTTGAACAGATAAAAATGAACCAGTTAAATAGTATGTAAGAGAGGGTGTGGTGACGGACAACAGCTGAAGGTGATGATTACAAAAAGGTGATGATTACAGGTGTGTCCCAGGGAAGGTGGAGCGAAGCGAGTACCCTCTATTAGTGCTAAAGGGCACTCATGACAGTTATAGTATTGTCAGGTATAACGCACTTTATGCACACTGTTAACAGGTTAATTTTGTACAATTTAAAGTAAATATTTCAATTTTAAAACACAAGATTTTCCTTAGCCTCCATATGCCAATGTAGCTTTCCTCACCCCTCAGATTCTCCTTCAAAGTAAACATGCCTTCAAAAACAAGCCCTCTTTTGTCCCATTAAATGTCACCCAATTGCGAGGTCCAGGCTTCATCTGTCTATCTGATATTAGCATCATTCTTCCGCTGACCCCATCTTGCTGAGTCAATTATATCAAATTAGCTGGCATTAAAAATAGTGTATTTGATAGCGTCCCTTTCAGTTCTGTTCTGCTGTTTCTATGGAAACCACATGAAAAATCTGGCTGAGGTGAACTACTAGCATCCTGTTTCATTGTACGTGTGTTATAGCAAAATGTGAGCGGGGTTTATTGGCCCGTGTGCATGTCTACAGGGATTCTTAAAAAAAGGAAACCTTCAGTATGTAAGAGTTTGTTGCGACCCTATCTGCGTGAAGCAGGCTGTTTTTCTCATCAGAGTTACAAGCCATTTCACTTTTGATTCGGTCCAATTTCCTCTTTCCTTTAATGTTTAAACTTAAATTAGTCTGTGTACTAGAAGTAGGTGTCTGAGTGAAACAATAGAGTTCAGAGTATGACATGCATGCATAATATTTTGTTATCTAAGTACAGTTTAAGGAAAAACAGTAATTCGTTACTTTTTTTTCTTTTCCTACACTTTCTCTCTCTAACTTTTCTTTATCCACATCTGCACTATAAATTTAATTGAGCCTAATCAAGCAAGTAAATGATGCTTCTACCCTGTACCTAGCCTTCAGCCTAAAGCAGAGATCACACTTTTGTCAGTGCTATATCACCCGGCCATCATCACTAAGGGGCACCTGGTGTGATCCAAACCACGGGAAGCATCTGTGCCCATGGCATAATGTCAAAGACTCAGAGCTGCAGAATATGAGTGCACCACTGCATTGCCATTTTAACTTGACCATGTGGGTTGCAACACCCCTAGAATCAAATGTCATGTCAGAAAATTGTGCATGTGATTTGCATGCATTAATTTAAAGACTGGAATACACTAAACAACTTTTAAAATCTGAACACATTTAAAACCTACCTGTTCTGATGGCATAAACGTACCTGGGTACACTTTTTAGTGAGACACAAAATATGTACCAATAAGTACATATTACTTCAGTTTCCAAAATAACACTAGAGGCAGTAAAACTCAGATACCTTTACACAATAGAACTTCTATAGAGTTTTTAAAAGAGCTTAATTTTCACGCAATTGCTTGAATAATATCATGTGACTTAAAACAACATTAATTTGTTGAGAGATTTGAAAACTTCTTGCTTTTGAATGTTAGCATCACAAATATCCAGCTTCATATCTATAGGTTTTCTAAGACAGTTTGTTCAGTAGCTCACAGAGTATAGGGACGTACTTGACAGGCGAAGAGCACAGGTTCAAATCCCATGTAACAATGGTTCGACAAAACGTATTTATATCAATTTTGCATTTGTTAACACTATCAAGTAGGTTTAGCATTGAATTTGGTGTTTGCCATATTTCCAACATGATAGAGCATTAACTTTTACCAACAGTCAACGGATATTTAACGTAATAAAAACACAGTAATATAGTACCTATATCAACGTAATAAAAGGGTTCACGTATTGAACATGTATATTATATATGAAACGTGCAGTAAGGCACATGAAAAAGGTGTTGCACAAAAAGTGCACAGAGGTACGTATTTTTATGACACCAGTTTGTTTGAAACATGAGGCATAATATGTTTGCTTCCTGTAAAGGGCTTCAACTAAAAATGGACATGAACATCATGTTTGATCTCATTATTTAACAAAAGTGCGATTGTTTTTTATTGTGAGTGTACACAAATAAATATGTATTACTCTTATCTGTATGGCCAAAAATTAAGAGCTGGTTAGCATTTGTCCTGCAGTGAGCACAGCTGATCAGCTCCGCACAGACACTAAAGTGCACATTTCTCTGGATTAACATTAAATTCAGCAGCCATGTAAAGTTGATAATACTTACATATTTCAGATAGTAAGCCATATTTGAGGTCGATAAATGATAGGTGAGCATTTAAAGTAGAGGCACCAGATGTGCTGTATTGTATTACCATAGACTAGCCATTATCTTTTTGTCATGGACTGCCTGACTTTGACTGTGGATTATTTTTATTTCTTAATTTTTTTTTTTCTGTGACTAAATTTTGGTTGACTACGTTTCTTCTGGTCGACTAACGATAAGTCAACTATTGGGGGACAGTGCTATACTCAATCCACCCTGCTGTCGCTGTCACGTGACCAACCAGTGTCAGCTGTGTCACTTCACTGCCATTCGTAGACCTCTAGCAAACTGAATGTGCACTCTAGAATATCGCCATAAGTAGTAGGTCGTCTGGGAACTTGTCACCTACTGGTTTTGAATACTATGAATTTTGACATGCTGCTCTTTTCACATACTGTTTTTCCCATACTACAGTATATAGTATGGAAGTAGCCATATTTAGATACCGTAAATGTGTTCTAAAATTGTCTGAAATGTCATGTTTGAATTTCACTGATTGGTTGGAGTCATAGTTGGAAGCTAAAAAATCATAGTCGGAGTCTGTCATATACAGTACTATGCGGTTTTCTGGCAAACCTGTCTACTGTGACTGCTCAAAAATCTATTGACCCATCTAGACTGCAGATTAGGGAAAAAACTGCATATGTTTTGCAGTTAATTTCGAGTCTTTGGCCTAGTCCCTTTATCCACAGTGGCGTGACTGCAATAAGGAGTGTTTCACTATACTGAACAATATTTCAATATTTCACTCACAATCACGGTGTTGTTATGAATAACAGCACACTGTGATTCGGCCACAGGAAATAAAAGTGTTAACATTACATGTATATAGAAGTTATATAGATTAACTATTTAGTGTTTGATCTTTCAAGGTGTGTCACTGGCAAATCTGTGTGAGGTGTCCTAGCATTAATACAACATTTCTTCAAATATTTTAAATGGTAGGGCATTAGCATCGTCCTGCCCTCTCATGCCCTTGGCTTTCCCAGAGGCCCTGCTCTAGCAGCTGTAATTTGAGATGCATTACATGTTTGGTTACGGAAGAGCAGTTTTATACTCTTGACAGTTTTATATGAATTGTCCTCAGGCGTTTCATAAGTGAGCTGAGTGGGTGGCAAGTCTTAACGGTCAACAGTCTGTATCAGGACTGCATGCTTCAGAAGGAGCACTTATCTTTTATTAATATCACTTCATTAAAAGTTTTGCTGTTCTGCTTTTCTTCTGCTTCATTCCTTATTTTCCTTTTAAAAAAGACGTTAATTAATCAACAGAAAAACAAAAACACCATGAGCCAAATGGGAAAAAGTCAGATGGCAAGGTTCAGTGCTCCAAGACTGTTGCAACAGCTAGTGTGAGACAATTAATGCATGCAGCAAACAGCAGGCACTGAACACACCCCAATGTGCTAATTGTAACTCCAGCTGAGGGGCCTTGTGGGTGCGATTGAGTGGGACCTTTTCAGCATTGTCAGCCTCCTTCAACGTAGCTTGACCGCCCCCTCTCAATGCCAGTCTGCCCCCTTTCCAATTATCAGACTTTATTAAGACATTTGTTTTCCAGAGATGGCCTTTGCACTTTTTGTTAAGCTCTGAAGGGTAGGATGTTATTTTCTATTTGGTTAATTGAATCATGCCTATGTTACTGATTAGAATGTCCTCTTGTAGTAAAATGAAATTTACTTGCATGCTTGTGAAAAATGTGTCATCTGCCCTTTTGTGACAGAACAAAGTAAACAGAACAGAAGTGAAGTGCTGAACTATTTTTGTGTTTACGTGTGTAATTGTAAAAATTATAATTGCAATTTGTTAATTTTATTATAATGTGTTCACCTTGTCAGTTGAACAGTTAGTCATAAGATAAGTAAGTTCATGACAGTGGTTCATAACTGGTTTTTATTCAGGGGATAGTGGTGACTAACACTACCTGGCCTGACACTACCAATTTGTAAGGCTGAAAAAAAAAACCAAGTAAACTGTCAGCAATAAAAAAGGAAACTAATGTTGCTCTAATACTGTATGTCCAAATGTAAACTCCAAACTCTCAATCATAATTCACTGATGTTATAAGACCTGTAAGATCTAGGGCATTTTTTAAAATTATTCCGATTGTATCCGTCTTAAAGAAGGCAATCATATACCCTAGGATGGCTTGAGGGTGAGTAAATCATGGGGTAATTAAAGTTTTTTGGTGAACTATTGGTCAATACATAACTGACTGTTTTTACAGAAATCTTTGCTAAGAGGTGCTTCATGTGTGCTTGCTTTGGACTACCTAGTTTCATGGCATAAACATACCTTGGTGTAGTTTTTAGCAAGACATGAAATATGTACCAGCAACTACATATCACTGCAGTTTCCAAAAAAAAAAATTGAACACTAGAGGCAGTAAAACTATGACACCTTTTATTCCTTTTTACAACAATTTACAGTTTTGTAATTTTCGGAATAAATTTTTTTAATTTTAAACCAATCAGAATCAAGCACTCAAGAGAGCCGTGTATTAAGCTGAGATATTTGAAAACTGATGCTTTTGAACTTTAGCATCACTCATTTCAAAGACCGTAAGTTTGTTTCTATGGTTTGACAAAACAGTTCAAATCTGTGTAAAAGGTTAAAAAATGTTTTTATATTAGTTTTACATTTGTTAACACTATCATGAAGGTTTAGGATTGGATTTGGTGTAGGGCATAACATAAAGCACTTAACTTTTAGGAACAATCGATGGAAATTTTAAAATATGAACCAACGCAACACATTCCTATATCAACGTAATAAAATGTGCCAGGGTTCATGTATGAAACTTTTTTTTAGGGCCACTCAGTGAACATTTCTCTTTGAATCTGCAGAATGATCAACAGGCACATAAAAATGGTGCTGCGCAAAAATGCACAAAATCAAAATGAAGTAGCCTACATATTTTTATGAGACCAGGTTGGCTTTGGATGTGAGTGTATAGAAACAATCTCTGTAATTAAAAACTTCCATCAACTGTCCCAAACATCATTAATGCTGAAATGCTTGCAGGAATCATGGTACATAGAGAAAAAAATGCAATATCCACCATCCCATTCCAAAATTCATGAATGAAGACAAATGTTCTTTGCATCCCTTTTTTTCTCTTTTTGGTTAAATTATTTTGAGCATCAAAGGCCAATAACTTACAAAATGAATTACATAACTGTATGTGTAAGCATTAATGTTATTTATCAGCAGCCTGTCGGACATGACACCAATTCTTTGAACTTATGGCCTTAACAGTGGACCTTAGCAAATTATATACTTTAGGTAGTATTTTCTGTTCATTCCAAGAAGCCAGTTTATTTTTTAAAATCCTATCTATGCAAAGTTATATTATCAGTTGCATTTTATTATTGGCATAAAGCTTTTGTATCCTACGTGATGACCTGCCAAAATATGACCCTGTTGAGAACCACCGGTAAACATCTGTCTTTTCTGCTTTTGGATAAAAAAATTTAAATCAAAGACACCCAGTTTAATATGTCTCGTCACAGCCTGGAGATCAAATTTTAAACTATTTAAAAACCTTGTTTCCAAATTGCAGTCAGCTCTACCATCAAAGCCATGCGTCAGGCTGCAGTCTGAGCCTCCCTGCCTCGCCTCAGTATCTTTAAGCTCTCGGCGAGACACTGCCTTTAATGTCTCACAGTGTTAAATGGAGAAGTGTAAGACTACAGGCAGAAGGAGCGCAAGCCGTAGCCTGCAGCCACGCTTTACAGGTTACCTCCCTAATGGAGCTCCCAGGCCTTGAAGTGCAGTTGGGGAGCGGGTGGAGAAAAAAATGTCAAACGCTCATCTGAGACCCATCATTTAAGGACTTTCTCTGACTGGAGAAGAGGAAAGTGGATGGGTAGCACAAAAGAGACAGCAGTAATTGACTACTTTCGCTGCAATGGGACTAATTCACGATGAAGCCCACAGCACCTAGTCATGTGAAGGAAACCTGAGTGATTTTCTAAATAATGGGAGTTCAAGAGCTGGTGATGTTATCCAGGTTGCTAAGGATAGTGAGTGTACTGAGAGTTGGATTTGTCAAATGGCAGACATGCATCACCAAAAGCGGATTTGAACTGGCTTCTTATTATCAGTGGTTGGGCAAAAGCGTAATGTAATCTTGTGCATGTTGTGGCTGTAATATCATAAGCCTATTTTTTAACCAGCTAAGACCCTGGAGTTTGCATTTTAAGCTGAACCTCCAGTTCTCATCTTTCCATTCCTTGTTGGCTCACTGCAGTGACCTTGGTGTGGCCAGAATTAATCTGCCATGCTTTATTTTCACATGTGAAGATGGCCATCATGGCAAATAATCTCTTTTCATATTTGATTGCAGTATCCACTTCCCCAAGGCCACTCTTTACTGGGTTAATTGAATTTCAGAGACTGTCCCCAGTTGGTCAGCACAGATTCAAGTGCATGTAATCATAATTTCGGCAAGCACTGCTCTTGTGTGCTTTGTCAGATGAATGGTGACATCACCTATACATATATATATATATATGAAATTGTGATTCAGTTGAGAACATATGCCAGAGGGTCTGTGTTATTGTAGTAGAGAAACTTTTTTTCCTCTCTACAGGATATGTGCTGTGCCTTGGTACTAAGAGCACAGTAGAGTGGTGAAGAGTAAACAGATGATGAAAATTGACACTGTTAACATTTTAAATGCACCCTGCCATCACTTGGCAACTTTATGTGTTTATTTGATTGGATAACTATCAGAATATGAAAAGACCAGGGGTAAATGGCCTTTGAAATGCATTCAAGACAGATTGCAATTGGAAAGCACAAACCACTTCAGGAGGTGGTTTGAGATAAATTCTAGATGCAAGTTTAAATCTGAAAAAAACAAAACAAAGTGAACCCTGTAAATACCTGTTATTTGAGTGTTTGCTGCTGCTTTTCATGAATTCAAGAAAAAATAACCACCATCAGTATTCAGAGAGCTTGTTTTACCAGAGAAGTGTAGATCACTCCCAATAGGCAATGAGTACTGTATGTGTCATCAAGGTTTATAATGCAGCAGGTTTCTTATCACTAAAAACAAAACAAACACACAAAAACATCTGTGAGCATGTTGAAATCAGTACACGTATCATTTATTTCATCGTCTATTACTGTACATCAAACATAGAAACAGCATTACATCCAAAGAAATGTAATCGTTTCAATATTTCTCGATTGCAAAACATTTTAGTCAGGAATTACAGTTCAAGAAAAACGAATAATAATAATTCCATTCATTTTGCACTTGTGATGTTGTTTTTATATCGTATTCTTTATATTACAGAACACAGTAGGCTAACAGCATAACGTTACAGCCTGTCAACATGCTTCACTCACATTCAAACATGGCGAACTATAAGCCAAAAGCACACAATACTACGCAAACTCATACAAAAACAAACAGTACTTACTCATGTGACTGGAACAGATCGCACACCGCATCTTGAGGTAAATCCATCTGTTATCTTCTTTGCTTAAGTGAGCGCTGTTTGTTTTGCTTTCTCTGTTCTTCCGCACTTGAGCACATGAGCTGTAATGGGCGTGTTCATGCCGCGCGCATCTCACGTGTAGTTTGAATAACAAAAGCGAAACTAGCTTGTGGGCGTGGTCACATTAAAAATAATGAGATCAGATTGAGAACTCAGTATAGTGTTGGTTTCTTACTCATTATTTTAACAAAGAATATTTGTTTTCAACGTGCACTTAATGCATTTAAAAGCAGACAATTCAAGCTTTCTAAAGATATATTTCTCATGTCGGTGTGTCATGTTTTCGCGGAGTTATAGTTAATTTTAGTAACTGCTTTTTAAAAACTGTTCGCGGAAAGAACAAAGAAAAATCGCGCACACTTTTTATTTTCCTTATTTTGCAAAAGCACACACTTTTGTTGTTACTGAGAGTGAGCTAAAAAAAGTAGAGATTCAACAGATTCGAATGGTATATAACTCTTACTTGTGTGACCAAAATCAACAGAGCTATATTAGTGTCATTTACACTGATAAGAAAAAAAGACCCAAAGGGATAACAGAGAAATGAGAGACAGGTAAACAGACAACAAAGTCCTGGCTGGAGTGCCCTCTGGAGGCTTCAGAGGGGAACTCCAGGGAAGGTCGTTACAGAGGTAAAGGCTGATGAAAATTCTGATTTTCATCACTGAAATAAATTACATTAAAAAAAATTAAAATAAAGAAATACTTATTTTTTGTAGTTTTAGTATAAAATTATAATACAATTCATATGTTTTCTCTTTTTTTCTACATAAAACAATAGGTCAATCCCATTTGTAATTGTCATTTCAGGCTTAATATAGAAAAACAATAAAGGTCAGCTTGTTTTATGCATGAATATATATGGCATGCAGTTGCTTCAAACAATGGTATAATCATATTATTACGCAAGCCAGTTGCACTGGCCCCAGATCAGCCGTCACAATGTGTTCTTAATCACCGGAGTTTTAATGACATGCACCTGATCTTAATCAAGCACGCTCTGTATGAAGCACCTCACTCGAGGTAACTCACCATTCACTTACCTTTGTGCCTGCTTATATGATGTGGTCTCAAAGTCATGCCCGCTGTGAATATCATGTTTGATGAACTGTATTTTAGTCTCTGTCCATTCCTGTATCACGCACCTGTGAGAAAGGAAACAACGAGCTTAAGTCACTAAAGCCTGTGAGGAAAAAAGCCCTCTCTCTACATGTATTATCCTTCCTATTTGAAAGAATGATCGGATGACCGCCCATGCTTTACCAATAGACACGTGAGACACCTTTGCTACTTACCTTTATCACTTACCTCTATTACTCACCTCTCTGTCCAGAGCACGGAGCAGTCACCACATACCAGCGTGTGCAATGCATACTGTCACGAAGCAAGCGGCAAGCGCCTCAGTTGTGTTTTAGCAATATGGAGATTGCGTGTGTTGAACTGTGATTCCCTGATTAAGGATCTCTCTATTGTTTATTTTGGACTTTGATTCAGTATCTTCACTCTGTCAGAGAACAAGGGTTTGCTTATGAAACTGAGTTGTATCTGAGCATGTATTCACTAAGTCATAATTGAAGTACAATTTGTACTAATCTCTAATCTAACTCTGAACAAATCCCTCCAATTCTGTCCACAATACAACAATATAAATGGTTCATTTAAATTGTAACCTGTTAACTAGTAACCCAAAAATTCATTTAAATTAAGCTTCCTGCATATGTTCAAGCAGGTCTTGTAGTCATGCTGTTAACTGCTGACTGGGGAATTTCAACCCGGCTCCATCAGCTGATTACACACAAGCTCAATATAGGCATATCACATCAGAGCGCCCTATTTAAACACTGCTTTCATCTGCTTTTCTATATATATATATATATATATATATATATATATTTCTTTTTTTTTAAGTTGTCTGTGATGTATTTTTGACTTAATAGTTCCTGACTAAAACACAAATGAACTTGTGTACATTGATCCTTCAGTTGTGTCTTTTCTAAAACTCCTTTTTCCCCCTAACTGAAGCTTATTCTAAAACGCAGTTATAATTATTATTTACCAAAACTGCACGGTATTGGCCACTGTATGGGGGACTTATTTTAACCAATGGGCAAGGCCCTGCGAACAGCTGGCCAAT
>JAUCMT010000001.1:16990453-17000500 GCA_032357475.1 Enteromius thamalakanensis
AAATAGTATATTTCTATAATTTCAGCAGCGTGCAGATAATGCTGCCTGGTGTTCTTATGCCAGACACGCAAAGAAAAAAGGTTGTAATAACGAGAAAACAACACTTATGTCGAGATAACGCGAAAATGAAGACGTGATCACGAGGAAACAACTTTTGTTATGTCGAGATCACGAGAAAAAAGACGTCATCACGAGAAAACAAGACGGAAAAAAATTATAATACATAACTGTTTAGAAACTAGTTTTTTTTTTGGTTAAAACAGTTCAAAATACTTTTCAAAATACATTTGAGACCCATGTGTTCCTTTCTGTTTTGTTCTGTTTTTAAACAGGACAATATTCTATGGGAAGATGTTTGCAGAAGCCATAGCAAGTCAAATTCTGGGAATTTATAAAATCCATTTTTTTTTATTTCAGAGTCTGTTGTCACGTTGTGCTTTTGATTACCATGCGTTGAAGTACAGGTGTTCCCTTTAAGCTAATGCTATGGTGTGACATCGAAATCCAGAAATACATCTCTGAGAATAAACAAAAGTACTGTTATGATCTCTCTTTTGCCTCAGGCTACAATTCCTCAGCACTGATGGTATACTGTATACTTGTTGGTGTTATCTTCCACATTTACCATGATTTATGCGCTAAATGGAAAATAAGTTGAAGTGTAAGGCTAAAATCATTTATGAATCATCTGTTAGTCATACCATCTTCCAAAGCATTAACTACATTGGTCTCCAAACACTACAAATGAATTGTTCACAATCATTTCTCATAATTGCATAATTCTTGGGTTAATACTATTCCTCCCTCTAAGTTCTCAAGATGCCTGTTGTGTTAAGAAGGAGTAAGAAAATTCAGGAGTGGAATAAATGTCTTATGTCTGGTATAATACACAAGCTGAGGATTTCATTATGGCAAACCCCTCCTGGGATTCTCTGGTCCAGGCTTAACAAGCCTCTCACTTCAACATTTAACCCAGCCATGTATAATGCATTAGAACAGACAATGAGCCTCCTGCTTTTTTTTACTAATGGGCTTCTAGCTAAATGTAATATTATTAGTTTTTTTATGTATCTTTATACTTTTTAATTTCAGCTAGAATGCTATTAATTATGTTTTTGCTTCATGCCTGGAAAAACAAGTAATACAGCACACAGAGTGCTTAATAACAGTATTACTTCTGTTAAGGAATGAGAGCAGAAACTAATCCAATAAAGATGTTATTATCTCCAAACACAAAGAGGGTGGACCACACAGTTATGTAAGTTGACAATTAATACGGTTTCACGTCGTTTCAATAGCAGTGCTATTTGAAAGTAATAACTGACACCTGGACGGATCTTGTCAAGTGCTATTTTTCTCAAAACGGCTTTACATAAACTTCTGGCTTTCTACTTGAATCACAATTGCATGTTGTGTTTTGTCTGCTTCAAGCGGCTGATGTGGAACACCAACATCCAAAGCCTCCTTTGAAAAGTTTGCTCACTCGAGAGGTGAATTGCAGACCCACCACATCCTCCCCCATCTCTACACAGCTTGTTTCAGTCAAGGATGGACAGAATTCAATACGAATTCAAAAAGAATTTTTTAAGGAGAGGTGAGGTGCAGTATTATATTTGCACTTTATAGAGCACCTGCTATTTATATTTATATATAGCTGAAGTATCATTACTTCATTGTACTGTATTACAAACACACAGACTGCAAAGCCATACAGTGCTGTTTGTTTGCATTGTAATTTGAACGTGCATGAGTGAAAGTAAAGAAAAAAATGGTTTCCAGTGTATATTTAAATTTTGCAATACCTGTGGATATTGGTTGTGAAACAGTTAGACATTAGGAGCTTTATTGATTACAAACTGGTTGTCCACTCAAGAAATTTCATCATTTCTGTTCATTGTAGCGAGAAACACAAATGGAACAATATCAAGATATTTCACATCCACAGGCTCGCCGTTAGGACCGAAATGTGTGCAATGAATAAAAAGTAGCTCCTCACACTAGGAAGCTAGTCTTTGCAGTCTTGCATGATTTAAGTAATGGGATTCGATTTCATCCTATTTTTTGAGATGCATGTAGTTGTTGATCTATGCAGTCATCTCCTGTTAGTCCATATCTGATTATTTTTTTATATATATTTTTTATTTATATGCACTTCATTCTCAAATGGAACCGAATACCAAGCAATACATTGGGAATATTTGTGTATCTCAAGCATTTAGCAAAACACATTTAACTATGTTATGATCCTCTTATGATTGTGACATGTTTATTATTAGCTAAATGTTCATAATAATTTTTAGAGAGCTTTGCTTAAGGCCCTTTGTTATCATACGCTTAATTATTATTTTGTCGTTTGCTCCCCTCAATGCTCATACCTAATCTATTAATTACAATCTCCATTAGCATTTTAATGAGAATAGGGCCAACAATTAAATCAGTCTATTTAAAGCTATAATTGAATGACCCCTGGCTCTGCTTTGATGGCTAAAAGTAAGTATTGTCATGCCTGTGATTGAGAACGAGGGAAAGAGAAAGGAAAAATTTGGAAAGAAAACAACAAAGCTTACCATTTTGATGTCTGAAACAGAATTCAGAGGTCACTGCTTATTTTACAGTTCTCTGATGGCCAAAGTTAAGGAGTGTGATTACAGGGGAATTATAAGATCACAGCTGAATATGGAGGCTGAAGTAATTAATTGCTGTATGCGCTACATTTGCTTTCCACATTTTTGTGGCTTGATCCTGGTAGGAGGCTGTCTAACTCGCATTCATTCTTCTTAAAGAATATCTGCACAGAAGTGCTCCAGTAACTGTGCAATGGACCCTCACTGACTGCACTCGTAACTGTTGCTCTGTGAGCATCGCTGATCTCAACCCAGCAGCTCGCAGGTGGCGAGGGAGGCACGTGAGGCCATAATGAGAAAAGACAAGCTCTCCCTCTAACAGCCTTTTCTCAAAAAAAAAAAAAAAATGACTCTGACCTCCACTGCTCCTCGGCTGATGGGAGACTTGGAGCTGTCCAGTATGTGGGCGTAAGGGCTGACCCGGGACCAGAGACTCAGGGCCAGCCCAGGGCAGCAATAATAGCCAGGTTAGTGCTCTCCACTGGCCGTTAATGGCAGCGCAGTGTAAACAGCATCATGAGAGTGGGACGGGATGATGGGGTCGCGCTCTATCGCAACTTGGCCATATGAACATATAGCGAGTGAATGTGCCTCTAAGGGGGCTCTGATTGAAACAGCCTATACTTTTTTCATTGTTTCTGTCTCTTTTGTGAATTTACCTTTAACAATGAGACAGTGTTTACTATAAAATATCTGTTTTTGTGCTGGGGATACTTGTGTGTCTTGTTTTTTCATGTGCTCAAACATATCCTTAATCACACACTTTACAAAGACACAGAAAAAAAATGCAAATCTGTCACTGGGGTTTTTAATAATTTTTTATATACTTTACATTACTGGAGTAATTTGCATACAGAATTGATTGTTAATAGTTTGATGCAGGCTATAAATATCACATTTACTGATAGATGTCATTTTTAGGTTTTAGTAATGTTTTATTTATTATTATTATTATTATTATATTTTCTAAAATATGTTCCTTAATGTCGTAAAACATAAAACAAGTCGTAGAGACTGACTTCAGTTTATGATGTTAATACTATCTCCGACCAGGTGAGGTCGCTAGTTTCCAGCCACTCCACGTATTCATGTCAGCGTAGTAGGACGTGGACTCTAACGTAAACATTCACTAGCCGATAATAAATGAAAGTCAAGATGGTAGAAATATTATCATTTTACCTAGTTTAGCGGGATATCCTTATGTTTAGAAATCTGCATTTAAATCGCCATCACTTCTCAAAAACATCGTGGATGCCGGAGTTGCCTCAAATTTCAAAGGTAAAATGAATAGTTGACATTGAACGAATCCTTCTTTTCCAAATGGATGACAGACATGTTTGCACTGAACTATTTTCGTCGAGTTTTAAATGGTACAAAAAAAGTCTTAATTATAAGAGGTCTTTAATTTAGGGTCAGAATGACAAGACTTGCTAAACTTCAAAAGGCTACGATTTCACTAACGTTAAATAAACTTGAACTCTGCAAGTTTCAGATCAGGCGCTTCGCTGGTTTATCAATCACAGTTAGCTGTCATTGGAATCTTTCTGCAGTGTTTCTGCTAAATGAAACCTTTTGACAGAAAACGAATTAGCGTTTTCAATAAGCCCTTCTTCTGTTTTTGCTACACATTTTAAAATGTGACATGGAGCGACAAGAATGCTTTATTAAAATCTTAACAATTAAGACACTACTTTCTGTTTTCACGTAAAGGGGCAGTTTCCTGAACAGGGTTTAAGACTAGTCCTAAAATAAATGTTAAGAGCTGTCTAAACTGGAAAAATCTTGCACTGAGATATCTTAAAATACATTATTGGCATTCTTTGGTCTTACAATGCTCACAGATAATGCATTTTTGTAAGACATGTTTCTAAAAACTCTTCAAATGTCCTAAATTAGCAAAGATCTAGTCCTGGCTTAATCTAATTCCTAATCGGGAAACCGGCCCACAGGGTTTAGACTAAGCCAGGATTAGGCCATGGGTTCAATTAGGACGTTGAAGTAATTTTTATCAACGCACTTTAGAAAAGAACATTACCAGGGGTGCATTTTAAGATTAAACAAAGGCATTGATATATTTTAAGATTAGTCAGTGCAAGTTTCTTTTAGTTGAAACAGCTCAGACTTACAAGTAAGTCTAGGACTAACGTTAAAGCCCTCTTTGTGAAACTGGGGTGTGTATATTTTCATTTAATATACTGTTTGAATGATAATAATTATTGCCATTAATATAATAATTGATACTTTTGACTCAGGTTAAACATTGTTTAATAGCAGAAATTAAAAATAGATGCAAAATGTCTTCCATTTGATTTAAAAAATGTGTTATAGTTAATAAAATCGATAAAGACAAATGACATTAATTATACTTTAATTTCCAATAAAAAGGGAATGGAGTAAGATGGTGTAAAAGGTTTGTAGATGTGGATTAATAGTCTGGCCCTTTTAGCATAAAGCAGAAAAAACGCTGTCACTCGTCACTATAAGAAGTTGCCCATCACATTATAAACAACCAGTCAGTAAAGATGATTTTAAATTATCACTTTCATTTGAGTGGTCGAGGCAGATTTATTCAGTTAGCAATCTAAAATATTCTGTAAATTTAGTAAGTAAAAAGGCATCCGATTTGATGCTTGATCTAAATGATTAAGTAAGCTCTTGTTGTGCTATGTGTTGGTTTTTGAGTGCAGCCAGTGAAGCGAGGACAATAGTAAGTTCTGTTTCACTATCTAAAACACTGTCTTTTTTTATGATTGTAATAAATTGAAACTGTAAGCTTGTGATTTGGGTAAAATATTATTTATTTTGGTAGGTTCAGCAGTGGCGTGCCAGAATAGCGATGCTTGAATGAGAGCTAGAGTGTAATACAGGCAGAATGACAGCATTACAGTGCGGTGGCACATTTTCTGCTATGAAAAACAGACGCATGTAATTAATGAGCTACAGTCTGATGTGCCACACAGTAACCGTGACAGACTGGCAGTTCTCTATCCTACTTACCACCGGAGCTTGGTTTCTCTAACTGCCACTGGCAGCTGTAAATCATATGGTCTCATGCAAGTACTCACACACACGCACCTTCATCTTAAGCAGTTGATGCCGAGCAATCCAATTAACATGCATGCACCTGAAAAAAAAAAGAACGAGCGTGCCAGAGAAAAGAAAACCTGCTCCGCAGATAAGCCCACAACGATCATTTATTTATAGGGGCTTGTTTACACAAATGGAGGATGCGCTCAGTCTTAGCCAGGTTTGGTTGATTCATTGCCTCGACCTCTCTGGTTCAGGTGAGGGTGAGCAGCGCATTAGCCTGCTAGTCATGAGGATATTATTGCACCTGTGGCTGCACAGTTTCATTTTATGCACCCGTGGGCAATTTGTGCCCCCCTCCCAACACCTTCTTTGTGTTCATCACATTTATGCTGCTGTTTTCCCTCTATGCAAGCAGGTCATTGTAAATGAGGATTGCGCTAGTCGCGGCCCACAGCTCACGGCTCCGGCGAGTGAAGAGAACACATGCTGCCTGGTGCAATGGGGTTATTACTGTAGTCTGTTTGCTCTCCCATTGCTCTTGCATTCCCTGCCACACTCTGTTTTTTTCTTTATTTTTGTCTTTCTTTCGTAGCGTTATCGTGCGCCACATCGCATGTTTGGGTGATGCCTAATGTGGTTCTGTACCCCTCCTGTAGATTTCATCCTAGCTGGTTCCTCGTTTCTTAGCTCATGATGTTGTTGGGAAGGGAAAGCATTCCGCCTGACCCCGGCTGGATTGCATTTGCAATCTAATACGCAGTAGTGTCTCCCATTGTCTTTTTCCATCTCCCCTATTGGGATGGTTTGATAATAGGAATATAGGCTCCCGGGTTTTGCGAGGGTTAGAGGAAATTCACAAGCTGCAGCGCCAAGCCACTTTGACATTCAAGGTGTCCTCGACCTTTCCAGGTCAAGTTGACTCGCTCTGTTCGATAACGGGGGGAAAAAGTCAAGCTGGGCTTGAAAGCGAATGCAGACACAGATACGGGGCTCAAACATCCTGCCTTCATCCTATTTGACCCCCTGTACAATGTCAAGATGAATCTTGTCAGTAAGTAATTCACTTTGTAGTTATGACTGATGATTTATACGGGTGAAAGCAGCTCACTCAGAAATGTCACTGCGTTTACAGGCAGCAATATAACTGTAAAAACCATCAGCCTAAATGTTGTTAGTGGGGTAGTAACTTATATGTAGTATTGATAGAGGGAAAACCTACCAATAATTCACAAGGCAGTTAGTAATGAGTTTTTGGATGATTCATCTCCCTTTTTTCCATTTCTCCCCTGCATTTCCTAGGCAAAGAATTACCGGCTGATCCTTTTCGATTGAGAAAGGCTTTGGATGCTCAGAAACCTTTTGTAACCCAGCTTCCGCAGCTGACTCAGCCTACATTTATTTAAAATGAGTGAGCCAAAAACTCTAGGCTAGTTCTCAGTTGAACTCCTTTAAAAAATTAAAAGCAGTAGTTGAGCGTTACCTTTGTAATGATTGGTGTTTTGAATGAATAAATCAGCAACAACATCAATAATGGTAGTATTAACTAAAAGTGAATTCAAATAATGACCAAGCAATCTTAACAACAGTATAGGAATGAATAATTCCTTAACCAAGTTCTACAGTGACTGCACAAGTAATGTTTTTTTTTCTACATTTTTATTTATTTTTTCAACACATGCTCACACACACCCAAACACACACACACAAGCCAGAGAGCCAAGCAGATGCAAGAGTAATTAAAATCATTGTGCTGGTGTTAAGTGCCAAATCAGAGGAACAATGGCTTTGACTCTGTGACATCTGTGTTTACTACAGGCCTCACACGTGTGTGTCCTCTGCAATGTCTCAGAACTGCCCTCTGAGCGTACGTGTCCACTGGCATGGAGTGCACGGGTGTTTCCACTTCATTCTCTGTTGGAACTTGGTGCCAGGTTTGTGCCGGGGTTTTGTGGAATTGACAACGGAGAGGCGCAAGTGATGTGCGTCAAAAGTCTGCGAAATGCATGTGCAAATGAGAAGTGAAAATCAGCGAGTGGCAGCACAGTGAGCTGAAGGCAAGTGAAGGTTGTGACATCTGTCACAAATTACCAGCTTAGGTTCAGTGACTGAAATGCATTATATTAATACTATAGTTAAATCAGATTGCAAATGCATTTTATATGCAGGCTGGGTTAATAATATAATATAAGAATATACTACTGTTCAAAAGGACAAATTTTGTTTTTAAATAAATGGCTTGTATGGCCTGTATTCAGTAGGCACGGCTTGAAGTGATCATATATAGTTTGTGTTAGTATTTTGAGGTAAATGATTTTAGAATTTAATTGTTCAATTTACAATTTAGTTGACATAAAAGTACATTAAAAAAAATATTATTGTATTATTTTTTTTATTTAATTTTAGAAATGATTCTAAATGATTGTGAGATCTTAGAGCATGTGTAGCGGTTTTGTTTGCCTTATGTTGTTATAGCACTTCTAAAGACTGCTGTGTCAATTCACATTCAGATAGATAATAATGTATATTCTTAACACTGCGACTGTTAAAACAGATAGTTCAATTCGGTCATGGCTAGATGTCCCTGAATCTGCCCTAAAGAAACCCACACTATTTGTAGTGCCACCACCCACATCCCATGATTCTATCTGTTCTATAGTTCTTCGGGACTTTAGGGAGCAAGTGTGTCCAGCTGCTGCAGCAGGCTGTGTTTAAGTAGCGGCATGATTGTGTGTGCTTTACCTAATCTGCTCCATTAGTTTAAATAATGCAGGAACGCTAATGAGCCAGCCAGAGAGAGGAGGAGAGTGAGAGAGGGAGGGTTATTGCAATCCATGTCTAATTAGTCCTGCTCCTTAACAACTGAACTCAAATCAACCAGGGCAGTTAGAACATGAGGGATTCAGTATTCCAGCTGGCTTCAGAAAGGCCACTGATTTTGCGAAAAATATTACCAGAGCCACTCAAGGGCCTGAAACAATAGCTACTCTCTGTCACACAGACAAAATTATCCATTTTTTCTGTAGAAGGAATGTCAAAAGTACTTAGGAATTGAGTTGGCTGACAATATCTGCTCGCTTCCTGTCATTGTAAAGAGCAACCTAGCTGTCAAAGGAATAGTTCACCTAAAAATGAATAATCTATAGCAGAGGTGTCCAAACTTTTTAATACAAAAGGCCAATGAGCCATGGGCCCATGAGCCAAAAGTGAACATTGCTTTATATTCAACTATATACGTTTTTAATGTATAAAAAATATATATACACTGCTCAAAAAAATAAAGGGAACACTTAACACAAGGTAACTCTAAGTCAATCACAATTCTGTGAAATTGAACTGCCCACTATGGAAGCAACACTGATTGACAATCAATTTCACATGCTGTTGTGCAAATGGAATAGACAACAGGTGGAAATTATAGGCAGTTATTAGGACACCCCTAATACAGGAGTGGTTCTGCAGGTGGTGACCACGGACCACTTCTCAGTTCCTATGCTTTTTGGCTGATGGTTTGGTCACTTTTGAATGCTGGTGGTGCTTTCACTCTAGTGGTAGCATGAGACGGAGTCTACAACCCATACAAGTTGCTCAGGTAGTGCAGCTCATCCAGAATGGCACATCAATACGAGCTGTGGCAAGAAGGTTTGCTGTGTGACAGTGTAGTGTCCAGAGCATGGAGGAGCTACCAGGAGACAGGCCAGTACATCAGGAGACATGGAGGAGGGCAACAACCCAGCAGCAGGACCGCTACCTACACTATTCTGCCACAGCCCTGCAAAATGACCTCCAGCCGGCCACAAATGTGCATGTGTCTGCTTAAACGTTGTGCTTGCAGCCCAGCAATGTGCAGGACGTTTGCCATTTGCCAGAGAACACCAAGATTGGCAAATTCAGCATTGGCACCCTGTGCTCTTTACAGATGAAAGCAGGTTCACACTGAGCACATGTGACAGAGTTTGGAGATGTTCTGCTGCCTGGAACATCCTCCAGCATGACCATTTTGGCAGTGGATCAGTAATGATGTGGGGTGGCATTTCTTTGGAGGGCCGCACAGCCCTCCATGTGCTCACCAGAGGTAGCCCTCTTCCATTAGGTACCAAGATGAGATCCTGAGACCCCTTGTGACCCCATATGCCGGTGTGGTTGGCCTTGGGTTCCTCCTAATACAAGACAATGCTAGACCTCATGTGGCTGGAGTGTGTCAGCAGTTCCTGCAAGATGAAGGCATTGATTCTATGGACCCGTTCCCCAGACCTGAATCCAATTGAGCACATCTGGGATGTCTCGCTCCATACAACAGCTCCACGTTGCACCGCAGACTGTCCAGGAGTTGGTGGATGTTTTAGTGCAGGTCTGGGAGGAGATCCCTCAGGAGACCATCCACCACCTCATCAGG
>JAUCMT010000001.1:17000600-17017593 GCA_032357475.1 Enteromius thamalakanensis
TCTGTGTTGAATCTGTGGCGGTCGGAATTTAATCTGTGGCGCACCGCCACAGATTCGTCTATGTGTGGGAAACACTGATGTTGGATCGGCCAGCCTGTTTTTGCATTTAAATTTGGAGTGTGACTCCAAATCCAGACCTCCATGGGTTAATAGATTTGATTCCCATTGATAATTTTTGTGATTTTTGTTGTCAACATATTCAACTATGTAAAGAACAAAGTATTTAATAAGAATTTTTAATTCATTCAGATCTAGGATGTGTTATTTTAGTGTTTCCTTAATTGATTTTTTTTTAGCAGTGTATGTATTTAGTAAAGAGCTATATATAAAGAAGTGAAGATATGCTTAAATTTCATGTTTTTCACTTCCTTTTGTTATGTATGGCAGGCCAAATCAAATGCCAACTTCTGGCCCGTCAGCCATGGTATAGGCTTCTCTTTTCTAGCATCATTTATTCCCCCTGTACGTTTGTATAAGGAACAATAAGAGTTAATTATATAGTGAAAATATAATTAGTCAAAAGTGTAATTTTCTTGCTTTTATGGTAATTTTTTTGTCCCCACTGTCCACTTGTGTTGCATGGAAAACTGCAGTAAGATCGTTCTTCATAAAGTGTCATTTAGTTTTCTACAGAAGGAAGAAAGTTGTAAGTTTAGAACCACATGATGGTGAGAAAATCATGATGGGATTGCCATTTTGGGGTGAACTAAAACTAAGTTCTCAAGTTTGAAGACATTTAATTAATGCTTAGCATGTGGAGATGTTTCAGTGGCTTCTCAGGACCAGTGCTGCTTCTGCAAAGATTATGTGCAACATCAGAACCAGAGCCAAGCTGTCACCTTTCTTGTGCTGGCGCTGTTGGTAGGATTCTTGTGATATTTCAATTTGATTCACATCCAGAAGTGGGGAAATAGATCAGCCATAATGTTGCTGTTTACCAAACATTCTCGATAAACTGATATGTCACTAGTTTGTATGTGAGGATGCTTCAGTAGGCGAGCGTATGTGTGTGTGTGCTGCTCTCTTCCTCACACTCTGTCATTCCTCTCTTCCCTTCCTCCTCTATTTGGACAAGTTTAACCACTTCAATCATGCAAAAGGTGATAATGAGTTAGTGCACACTCCGCTACGGCAGACCACTGTGTGCAGATGGCTGCTCAAATGAAGTCGGTAAACCATCCTGACAAGCACAAACGTTGCCCATGCAAATAAAACACTCAGGGAAGTTTATAGCCCCTTGCTCTCAAATTGAATATCCCTCCTTTTGCTCTTTACAGCTCTTTATTTTTTTAATCTTCCTTTTCTCTACCATTCTTATCCTGTAGAAATAACTGGCTGATTTGGGAGTCTATTGACCTCTGTCTGAGCAGCTGCAATGGGTCGAAGCCCTTGCAAAGCCACCACAGATGGCTTGAGACGGCGCATCTCTGATCCTGTTCTCAGCCCCCCTCTTGAGGGCGCCCTTTTGATTTCTTTCAGGTTCTTTCCGTTCGGTGTTTCACATCAGATTTGACATGGAGATTTGCGGAGTAAGTGTTAAAACACGTACATGCATGAACGTGCCATTGAAATGATACTTTAGTGCTTTCTGAAGGGCTCTCATTTCCTGTGGAAGAGGTCGTGCTGGTGTTTATTAATTACTCTGAGTGGTCATTGCAGCGTGGTTGTGACCTGCACTTTCATAGAGGAAGCTAGTAATTATTCTGCCACTAGGAGGTAGATTAAAGATAATGTTATTCTCCATGCATCTCTGGCTCACAGCACATTGTTCACACCTCCATTAGCATTGGGCAAAAGGTTGAAATGGCCATGCTACAGGTGTAATGCGCTTAGACCGTCCCCTGTATTTGTTCAAGTGGGTGACCAGAATTGAAGGCAACATTATAAATAATTGGGCGAGATGACCTGGACCTGTGTTCACCCTAATAAGCCTGAAGTTGGGCCATAGCAGCACATGAAATTCATCATGGGAGGACAGATGTAGATCTGAGCAGAATCACTGAGTGTCTTTGAGCCTGTATAATTGTCTGAGAAGTCTTTTGTTGCCATTCAAACTGGCATTGATTGATGTCTCGGTTTGCACTGTATTCATAGTACATCTATCGATCCTTTGCCCTCTTCTTTGTATCTGGTTTTCATATTCGGTGAGGTTTATTTTATTTGTACTTGTACATTTTAAAATGTGCATTTAAAACTGAAATGACTTCACCGGGAGCTTTTTACATATCTTTCGTTATATAGTATGTGTAGCATTTAAATATTAATACATGCTCATTCAACTTTTTATGTAAAATATATATTAATAATTCAAGAACTGCCATTGTTTATTATTGTCCATCTGCTGTGTGTTCATGTTAAAATAAAATAGTTCCTCCTAATATTAAGGCTCCTTACACTAGGCATTTGTTATGTGAAGAATGGTGTGATGTGCCTTGAGTTTTTTATGGATGCTGCTCCAGCCATTTTCACCATCTGTAAAAAAAAAAAAAAAAAAACACGAGTGTGTTTGTGTGTGTGTGTATATATATATATATATTCATTTATTTATTTATTTTTTATGAAAAATCAAAAGGATAAATACAAGGTTTATTTTCACAGCTGCCTTTGCTCATATTTACCAAGAGTGCCAACATTAGGGAAGGACACTTCATATATTTATTTCAGTGTGTTTTACTATGAAAATTAATTCTAACTATTGTAATAGTAACAGTACCAACTGAGCAGGGAGGGTGGGGGCTTTGGAGGAGGGCGTGGCGCGGGAAAGGGGACAATACAAAAACCTAAAAAAAAAAAAGTCCAAGGTGGAGTGGAATGATCCCAGAGCAGAAGGAGCCAGACGGTAGCCCAGAGATCAGCCATGATGAGTCCCCAGGGCGGAGTCGACGGAGGGAGGGACCATGATGGAGGAAGGGCTGATGACTCCAGGGGGCCGACTGATCGAGATGCCGCTGATGGAGAATGAGCCCAGGGGGGAGCCGAGCAGACGGAGAGCTGAGGTGACATGGAGGATCCGGAGGGCCATGGCATAACTGCAGGCTCAGGTGACCTAGGCAGAGGCAGGGATCCGGAAGACCGCTGCAGAGCCGGAGCGACCGAGGACAATGGTAGAGCCAGAGGGAAGGAGGAGCCTGACAGAGCTGGAGGGACGGAGTGAAGAGGCGGCAGATGGTCAAGTCCTGACCATGGCGCAGCCAGAGGTATGAGGGAGTCTTATGGAGCTGGTGGGACGACAGGCTACGGTGGAGACGAGGGAGTTAGCAGCCAAGGCGGAGCTGATGATTTGGAGGATCGAGGTGGATTCCAAGGCTGGGCAGCTTAAGGTGAAGCCAGGGTATCCCACCGCCCGACCAAATTCGGAGACTGAATGCCCCAAGGTAGATCAGCACACCCCGATGGCTCTGACTGAGGGTGCGCCAAGAGGCTGACAGGAACCAGTAAAGGTGAGTTCAGGGTGCTGACTGGCATGAGAGGAGGTGGGAGAGGAAGGCTGGGAGGGAACGCAGGAGCACATAGTCTTTGGAGATACCATCACCTCTCCACACCAGTCTATCAAATCCTCTTTAAAAACACTCAACAGTTCCTTGAGGTAACGTCCAGAGTTCAATTCAGGCTCACCCTCAGTGATGGGTATGTGGGCTTTCCACCAATCTCCACTAGGACTCCCTCGATGACGGACGATGTTGCCGGCTCACACACTTGGTCAGATGCCTCTTGAGGCGTAGGCTCGTGTGTCACACTCCACTGATCCTCTCTGTCTGCGGTGTGCTCTGGCGCAATCTCCATCACTGCTGTAGCTGTGGGCTGATCTCTGGACATGGTGGAGTGGGGTCGTTGGCGAAATCATCCTCCACCGGGCAAACCATCTCATTGTGAAACAACACCCACCAGCACGCAAGCTCTAGAAAGTCCAGCGAGTGGCCTTTCCGCTCCAGGACATGGAGTTTTATGGAAGGGTCAGTTTTTTTTTTTAAGAAAAAGGAAAAATAAAGGAAAACAATTGCCACAAACTGTTCAGTCCATTATTCTGTTAAGTTTGTTTGTAAATCCAAAAGTGCAGAGTCGTGGAAAGAGTTTAGTCTTTTTAATGGTGACAAAGAACGCGGAGAACAGGAATACACATCTTGACATTAACGATAATGGACAAATACTGGTACACAGGGATCCACTTAAGAAGGGAAGGCAATCAACGTAAATGAACTAGACACACCTGAAAGGAATACTTAATTAGACAAAACTAGGTTACAGGGGAAAAACACAGAGCACATGGGAAACGACAACATAACATCCAAACATGTAACAAGCATATTTTGTTTAAAGTAATATATATATATATATATATCATATGCTATTATGGTGTTTTGGAAATTACGTACAGTATGAATCTGCTCACATGGTGTGCTACTGAATTATATATATGATATTTTATACACAACTTCTCAAAAAAAAACTGCTTCAGTGGAGGTACTTAAGCGGTCTTTCAGCATATCAGTGGCTTGTGGGTAAATGGTAATACTCTTCGCTAAGTAAGCGGATCTGTTCTTTTAGCCGTTTAAGCTAATCATTATTGCTTGCCCTGATCCGTTCAAGCTTCATCATGCATTTAGTTAATTTGAGAATTCTCTGTGGCATCTGACACCTTTTTTTTTTCTTTGGACCTGACCATCTTCCACCTCACTTGAAGAGTAGGTTGAACCATATCATTGATCGATTACCTCACATAAATCCTACATCGATACTAATAAAACGACAAACTGGTCCCCAAAAGGCTTAACGGGACAACCTTTGCTGCCGCCCCTCTTCCCCATTAAATCCCAGGATTACAGTACTGAGGTTTTGGTGTCTGCTACGAGACCAAATAACACTCACCTCGAGGTTACTAATGCAATTAATGTTGTCTGTGCTCAAAGGGCTTTCAGTGCGGCCACCAATAACATGGGATTAATTAAACTTGTGCTGGAACAGTCCTGTTAAACAGTCCTGTTTCCATGGAAGTGTTGCCACTTTCACATAAAGCTGTATTTTTAAGGAACTGTTAATGAAGACAGTGAAGATGGCAATGACTCATTTCTAGTGTTTACCTGCAGGTAATATTGCCAAACGTTTCGCTCTGTCAGCGCACCTGTTTTAATTAACTTAGCACCAGTCATCTACAGTTTCGCACTTCTCAGGAAATAACACAGCTAGGATGTGGGTGCATTAGAGTAAAGAGTTGAAGACTACTCTGAAATTAATGAATATCTACAGGGCTCGACATTTAATGAGTAGATCACCCAAACATGGACATTTTTGCTCATGTTTGCTCACTGTTATGCCCTTTCAACCAATAATTATTTTATGTCTTCTAAATAAAGTTTAAGGCAGAATGTTCTTAGGCAGCTTATACATGTAGTGAAAGTGGATGGCAATTATTAAATTATAAAAATTTGACACGAAATTTGTCTATACAACTGATGGGCAATATCATTGTGTCAGGAACAGACTGAAATTCAAGTTATTATTCAGTAAGAATTAAAATCTTGTATATCATCTATAGTCTTGTTCCATTTAAAAAAAATAAAATAAATATATACATATATACTGTATATATATATGCAAGCACGTTCATTGGCCCACAAAACAACAACAACAAAGAAATGACTATATATTATTTGCAATTTTTATGTCTGTCAGTATAAATTTAATTTAAATATATTTTTCCACTTACTAGTTGTAACTGTAAGCAGTTATTTAATAGTTGTTTCATTTGTAATAATAGTGGTATTTTATAATGCAGTAATAAATGCATAACTATATTTCCCTATAAACCATAAATTTTTAACCTTAAAAAAATTATTCCAAACCTTTGAAATAATTTACAAAATATTACTGATGGTTAAGGCCATTTTACGACTATCACAACTCAGCCTTGCATTCTAGCATTACAATCTACGGGTGGCATAGTATTTAAATTAGTAACAACATTTTTCAACAGACCACAGAAATCCAAAAGTTTCTAAAGCATACAGTAAAAACGCAACGAACAAAAGATGTAGTGACAACGCAGTAGCAGCCAAGTGATAATTTCGTCAGCTGGCCCAAATATCTCTAACATGGCCAACGGACCGTTGAGCAGTCCTTATTGTTGAGCGCTGCTTTGTTCCAACCAGTTTTCTCACCCGTACTGTAATAAAACAATGAATCAGGCAGCGGGAAGAGAAGCGTGTGTTCTCACTGAACTCTTGCCCAAATTATCATAAAGACTTTTCTCAGGAGCCCATCTGCCTGGGCAGCCAGCTCTCAAACCAGAGATTCATTACTCCTGCTTTACAGTGGGTTAATCGTTCAGGAAATATCTGTGAAGCGTCTCGCTTTGACTCAATTAATCGCAGAGCCAGCTCTGTCGAGCAGCATTCTCACGATGCTCTAATCAGCCTTTGATCTGCATTTCTCTGTCACCATCTCTCTCTCTCTCGTTCTCTCTCTCTTTCAGCACAAGCAGACAGCACAAGGTGTTAAGTATCCAGTTTGACAAGTTTGTGGCTCAGATATGTCTCTTTACACGTTTATTAAATGATGCAGAGGCGGTGGAATCATAATAATATGAGCCATTCATCCAGCAAATGCTTTTTAGATGTGTTGTTTCAGTTTCATGCAAATTTACACATTATGTTGTGTCTGTGTTTGTCAGTTGTATTTGAACCACACAATTTGCACAGCCGAGTGTAGAAGAAGCACTTTAGAGTCGGTTACCCCCTCTAGTGGTCATAGGGGCACAGTGCAGATGCCACAGGCCCCGGTCAGATCTAGGACCGTTTCAGTAGCCTCATCAGAACTGAGAGTCTTCATACATACAGCATTGAGAAAACCAAATAGTGAACCAGTGAGTATGCCAGTGATCCTTGCCAAACACAAGTTCTTTTGTTGTGTTAAATGCGTCAGTGAGTCAAAATTGTTTTGTCACTCTAATTATGTTCTTTGTGGTGCAGTCCATTATATTCTTGAATATGCTGCATTGATGGACATTTTATGCAGTATAAAAGTGAATAACAATACAAAGCAATTTTGTGTTATTGACTTTGACCCTGACCCCTGACAAAATCACTCTGCATTTGAAGATGTGCTTCATCCTGCGTGTGTCCTTTTGACTCACACATTGCTCAGTGAGTATAAACGGACTTGAAACATTTCGTGAATTTTCACCCGTGCTAATGTTTGTCGTTACTGGAGCTTTTTGACCTCAAACTCATGCTGTCTGGGAGGATATTCATTCTGCACAGATCATTAACTTTGTAATCAGGCCATGTTATTTTATCACACCACGGTTGCAGCCTCTGCACTGTGTGGAGGTTGATGGGGTTCAATGTCTATTAGAAAAATGTCTATTACATGGTTCTCTTATTGGCTTTTATTGTTTAAACCAGTGTTTTCCAACCTTTTTGTCTTATTTATCCTCAGCCTCATCAGTAAGGCTAAAGTACACTATTATTGAGAGCAAACCGACAATGTGTTCTTTTAATTAATTCATATTGGATAATGGATGTCGTTTAGAATGATCATAACGCATAATGCTATTAAAATAAACATTGCAGGGACTCCATAAGCAGTTTATATGGGTGCAAAACAGACTGACTTTCTCAAACTCAAAGCACCTTGAATAATTTGTTATTTTAGAATGACATTTATTTTATTAGTAGTAAATGTATATGTCAGTATATTATTGATAGTGAGAATTAGATAAGTTAACCCATTGTTGCACAAAACTCTTAAACCTATTATTTTTCTATTTCTTTAAAAAGATGACTGTTAATTACAGTATTTAAATTTAATGCTTAATCGTTTAAAAATTATTTCAATCGTTGTTCAATTCTAATTTCAGTTTTAACTAGCTACTACAATGCCGAATGAATTAGATTTATAAAATAGATTTTACAATTATATTGAGTATTAAAAGGTAGATTTTCTCTGAAATGTTATTCTTTCATGTTTTATTCTAAGTTAAATCAATTAGATCAAATAACCAGTGGAGTGCATTTAGCTTTTCTGCTTCATTAATCAATTTTATGTTAAATTCATTAGTAAAATAGGCTCTTAAGTTTCCAGTGACTATCATAACATAACATTTTATGCTTTAAGATAGGATAGGTTTTTAAAGTGTTTTTCATCGAGGCAGTTTTCTTTTCTAATGAATTTAATTTGCGGGGGGGGAAAAAGAAAATGGACCTTGTCACTTTGTGAAAAGAATGCCTGCTGCATTCATTCTTCTCCATCGCCCTCTTCCTCTCCTTGAAATTCTCCCGCTCTTTCTCACACACACATACACATACACATTCTGGCTTGTCTTTAAGCCACTAGGCCCTTTCTGCTTGTGCCTCTGGGATAGGGGAAGGCACGGATAATGGTGTCCACAGATGCAGCTCGAGTTTTGACAGGGTTGGCTTGAAGTGTCCTGGCTCTCCTTTGGGGAAGACCATAAAGCAAGTGACCGGTATCTACCTGACACCTGAGCTCGGACCCCTGTGAAACATGACTCACACAAGACTTCCCATGAATTATACTTAAGGCATTCATTCTCAGATGCTTCATTACCCCTCAGCCCTCAGTGTCAGCCAGCCTGACAGTAGTGTGTGAGGTCGGGAACACTGCGCTAATCTCAGGGGCAGAGAACAATGTGTGTGAGTGTGTTAGCAGTCTCTCAAATGCACAAACTCATACAAGATATAGTTTAGAATTGCATACAAAAATGGCCTATTGACATTTGGCTATATGAAAGTGTTCTACCATTTTCATGTTATGTGCAAAAACAGGTGGGTATGGGGACAGAGTATAAATTCTCTCTTTTTTTCTCTCCTTTGTCTTTTTAGCTCCTACCTGACACACACTCTTTCTGCCACCCGATGTGCTCGGTCTGTGCGTGTAGTCAGAGGTCACTCTCTAGCTACAGGCTTGCATTTAGCCTCATTGCAGGCTGCTAATGAGCTTCTGTACTCACGGAGAGACTGGCATCCGCAGATATAGCTGCTATCCTACTACTGTATATTCAGGAAGCATCACGGTCATTGTTTGAATGCGGCTCTGCACAGACATTCCTTGTGCAGTTGAAATGTTCTGCGTAACACCAAAGACAAGGGAATGAATCAGCATTTCAATAGCCCTTAATGTGACCATAGCATTTGTGATGATTGCCTCTCTCTCTGTGTGTGTGTGTGTGTGTGTGTTTCTTTTTGCCCCAATCACAGAGTAATTGTAGGCCAGTCAAAGTGGCGTTCAGTGATCATCAAATGCAGGACACTCAAAAATGACTTGAATGATTGAGAGAGATTGAAAACATGCATAATGGATGTGGGGTCAGTTAGTGCAGATTTACATATTGAGACATTTTAAAGTTTGCCAATCTCAGTACCAGCAGTCATGCTATTGGTAGCCTTTTATATTTCTAACTATTTGAAATTATATTTCAGATAAATACAGTTCCTTTCGACTTGTTGTTCAGCATAATCCTGAATGTGTCTGTTTTTCACATCGATAAAAAAAACTAAAGCTCCCAGCCAGCATGTGAGAATGATTTCTGAAGTTTATATAACATTAGAGTTTGATTAAAACTTGAGTCGTTACCGTTGACCTTTTGTATTATATGCTATTGACACAATATGTATTGGTAAAAGTGCTATATAAATAAAGGTGACTTGGCTACAGAAAATGCAGCTTTTTCTGCAGAGATGTTATGACAGCATTACAAGTAGCTGATAGATGGTGTTAGAGACCTTCTTCCCCCGCACAGGAATGGCTGTTCCCATGCGATAAAATTGAACAGGTTATCTTCTCTGTCCAAATATGTACGTTTAACACTCAAGTATCTCCCTGTACATCTTCACCCACAGTAGAACACCAATGTAGCCATCTATTGCCGATAGTTCTCCATTAGACGACCAGCCTTGACACTGATGCCTGTGGCTAACAGCAGTATTTACTCTATTCCCAATCCATCATAAGACAGAAATGGGCAAGCGTAGCTATGATGTTCGTATTTTCCACCGCTCTCCCGATGATCAAACCCATTGTATGGCCCATTCCATCACGCGGTAGATATAGCCATACATGCCAGCCACTAGCTTTTTTTTTTTTTTATTTCATCGCTGATAATGGACTCGTGAGCTGGATAAAGAGAGCGAGAAAGAGAGAAAAGATCATTTTGCCAGACCTGAAGCGCAACGCAAGCTCGAGGCTGCCCAAATTCAATAAAGAAACAATCAAGCACGGTAACACGGCATAATGGCTTTTTAAAAAAGATAAATGTTTAGTAAATGACTCTTTTATGTCCAGGAGGGAAGGGAGAGAATGGCTTTCTGCATTAGGTGAAGAAATGCAGCCTCCTGACCCAGCTGATGCTTTCTGATTACCAGCCAAATTGCAGGAGTAACCCCCTTTGTCTCGCAGGTAGCCAGGGCCATTCTTTACCCTCCTCCTCATTTCCTGTGTGTGTGAAAGTGTGTGTGGAAGAGAGGGAGTGGGGCCAAGAGAAAGGTACTGTAGGAGATGCAAGATATAATGTGCGTCTGCATGGGAGCACCCTTAGCAGTCTCGCTGAGGTGTATTTATCTCTCTTATCTTACTGCCAGCATCACGGCTGCCATTAAAGCAGTTTGATGTGGGGGAAGAATCACGGGACAGATATTGAGCCAGACAGTAGCAAAGAACAGATAATGCTTCTTCATCATCCAGATGTAGCATATGATGGCTCTGATCTTCATGTAAAACACATTCAGATGCGAGAGGAAACAAACCACCCTTGTTCGCTTTTTTTGACAGCACCGAGGTCCACGTGTAAGGCTATGCAGCGTATTTGCGTATGTTTTCCACATCTGTGTCATAAATCACAACCTCTTCTATCCGCCCAGTCCTCCGCGATGAAATATTCATCGTCCAGTTTAGCAGAAACACAGCTTTTCAGTGCCGCTTGATTCCATCATCTGTGGAGCCCAGGTTATTAGTACACACTTCTCTGAATATTAATAATGTATGAAGCGTTTTCTATAAATCAGCGTGGAAGTCGTAAGTGTCGGAGGATTAGCGATTGTGTTTGTTACGCACAGATTTAAGCTTTTGGAAGAAACCGTCTTTGAGGTTTGTTTTGGTGTATGGTCTATGAGTCTGAAGTTTTTGTTGAGTTAGCAGGCTGGCTGTTTAGAGAATGATTGAGAAAACATTCGTAATCTGCAGACGCGTGCAATATGTGGACCTTTGTGCCCCTGACGCTCTATGGATGGCATCCAGACTGGCATCTGGTCTAAACAGATTGTTCTTCATTTGGATGCATAACTAAAAAACTCTAAAAGTTTAATTCAGCCACTTCAGGTGTTTCCCTGCAATACCTTTCAGGAATGTTTTGATTCAAGTCAAATGCAGCTACACGTTCATGTCGAATTGATCTGTGAACTAATTACAGCGCTTGCAAGCTGTCACTTTATTGATATTCTTCACACATTCCGATTTATGGTTGTTCTAAACACTTAACCCTAAGTCAGCTTCTGCTGTTTTATAAGTACAGGCTCAAGCTTGTTCTGTAGATAACTTTAGCCTAAAGTGTGTGCAGATATACAATGGTTTAGACATTTTGTAATGCTTTAATAAGGACTGATTTTTAATAAACTCTGTTATATTTGATTTCTTTTTATTAATGTAAAAAACTGTCTAACAGTAGCGTTCTCTATACTTGTTCTATTCCATCTGCTTGCTTTCTTTTTATTTATTTAAAAAATAACCCTTTATCACTTTCTAACCTTTTCCCTGTTTTCTTTTTATTTATTTAAAAATAACTCTATGAAGTTTTCTATTCAATATATGTTCTTTCGGCTTGTTTTTTTATTATTTATTAAAAATAACTCAATCATGTATTCTATTCAATATATGTTTTTTCAGCTTGTTTTCTTTTTATTTATTAAAATATAACTATAAGTGTTTTCTATTCAATATACATGTATGTTCTTTCAGCTTGTTTTCTTTTTTATTTATTTAAAAATAATTCTATAGTGTTTTCTATTTAATATATGCTCTTTCAGTTTGTTTTCTTTTTATTTATTGAAAATAACTCTATAAAGTTTTCTATTCAATATATGTTCCTTCAACTTGTTTTCTTTTTTATTTATTTAAAAATAACTCTATAATGTTTTCTTTTCAATGTATGTTCTTTTGGCTTGTTTTTTTATTATTTATTAAAAGATAACTGTAGTGTTTTCTATTCAATATACATGTATGTTCTTTCAGCTTGTTTTCTTTTTTTATTTATTTAAAAAGAACCGTTTAAGACTAGCGTTGTCTATTCTCTTTCTGTTCTATACTTGTTTTCTTTGTATTTGTTCTACATAAAAAACAAACAAAACAAACATTCAAAAGCCTTGCTACAAGTACTGCCTTAGACTAGCTCCTTTTTCATATTCTATTCATATTCGTTCATGTTCTATTGTTGATTTTGCTCAATTCCATTTGTAAGTTGCTTGAGATAAAAGTGTGTGCTAAATGACTAATTGCAAATGCAACATTTGATTTTAATTATGTATTGGCAAACGTTGAAATTAATATTAACTAAGAATAATAAATCCTTTAGACATATGTTCCATTGTTAGTTAACTAAGTGTAAGTCCATTGTTAGTTTTAGTGTAAAGCCTTACCTTTTCTGCTTATTTGACTGCCGGCTAAATACTGGTTGATTTTAACGCACAGTTTGCAGTAAGCAGGTAGTTGATTATTGGCTGTTTTCCTTGATCCGACAAATAAAGTATAATGCAAATTCAATCAGGCAATGAGCATTAAATTGAGTTAAGTTTGAAGCATCACGATTCGAGTCAGGTTCACGGTATCCTGCTACTCTGTGGACACAGACAGCAGAAGTCCCTTAAACACTGATTACACTGAGCAGATAGAGCCTAGAACAAACACGACTCCCACAGGATGGGCTCATCACATCCTTACACAGCGGCCAGTTATCTCAAGGGTAATCAAGAACAAGAAAGAACGTGTGTCCGCACATCATCCCTCTCATCTGGTGCATTGTCAGACAGAACACGGCTAGGGTCTAGCCATCATTACAGCACAGCGTTGTGACAGCCCATTTTATTACCCTGCACTGAAATCGTTTTACTGATGTTATCAGCCTAGCGAGTACATGATCCTTCTATAGATTTTGGCGAAAAGACAAAATGGTTTTATTTAGCGCTTTGCACTGGCCTCTCGCTCCTTGTTTCTTTGTGTGGTTCTTTGTCACTGTGTTACTGGCTGTAGTTAGAGAAAAGAGCATCCAAATTCATAAACCTCTCTTTCATAGAGGCAAAGAAAAGGTTAAACTTTGTGGGGGTATTTGATTCTGGATGAGAAAAGTGGCACAAAAGAGACTGCAATCTGACATTAATTACTCTGCCAATCTGGGGCGATGCAGGGGGGTGTCAATCATGGGCAGGTGTGCAATAATTCTGCAGCTGAATCACACACACCCACAAGCTCTTCAGCCAAATTTGTTGTTCTGAAACTAAACTGAAGCATGAGGGGGTTCAGAGACCAATTCTGGAGATTCTTCTTTACTATAATTCCAAGAGTTTACTTTATCATTGATTAGATGATGATACCAAAGTTGTTGTTATTGTTTTTGTTAATCATGACTAATTATACTTCTGCTGTTTTAGGGGTAGGTGGTATACCCAACATTTTTTTTTTTTGATAACCAGTACATTTTTTTTTTTTAATCTGGAATTGACATCATAGGTATACATCAACTATGAGAAACAAATTGAAAAAAAAAACAGAAAATCTCATTGTCAGATTTTTAAAGAATTTATTTGCAAATTATGGTGGTGGAAATTATGCCGGCGCAGTGTGTTACTGATGGTAGCCTTTGTTACTTAGGTCCCAGCTCTCTGCAGGTCATTCACTAGGTCCCCCCTGTGTGGTTCTGGGATTTATGATATCTTGCGTGAAGCCCCAGATCGAAGGAGATTATCAGTGGTCTTTGTATGTCTTCTGTTTTCTAATAATTGCTCCCACAGTTCAGATTCAGTCTTCCCAGCCTGGTGCAGGTCTACAATTTTGATTCTGATGTCCTTTGACAGCTCTTTGGTCTTGGCCATAGTGGAGTTTGGAGTGTGACTGTTTGAATTGCACAGGTGTCTTTTATGTTGATAACAAGTTCAAACAGATGCCATTAATACAGCTTACGAGTGGAGGACAGGGGAGCCTCTTAAAGAAGTTACAGGACTGTGAGAGGCAGAAATCTTGCTTGTCTGTGGGTGACCAAATACTTATTTTACAGAAGAATTGAACACTTAATCCATTAAAAATCCTGTGATTTCCTGGATTTTTTTCATTTTTTTTCATTTTGTCTCTCATAGTTGAGTTAGACCTATGATAAAAATGACAGGCCTTTCTTATCTTTTTTTAAGTGGGAGAACACTCACACAAAACATTTGTAACAAAATGTTGCAGCCCATGAGTTCACAAAAAAATACTCCCATTGGAAGCTCGGGATGTGCAATTAATCAAAATAAAACTGAAATCATGATATGGCTTGGTGCAATTATTAAATCACAAAGGCTGCAATTTAATTAAATAAATATATTTGCTGTGTGTTCGAGAGTAAAGCGTGACTCGTATGTTTTCCTACGTGAACAGCTTATTATCCGTCATTGTTTGCATTGTCTCAGAGCAACTCAATACACAGTCAATTCTGCTCATACAAACTTCATCTCTGCATCTGCTCCGAGTTTGCATTGCTTTGCATTATTGTAATAAGACACAAAAAGCTTTAAGAATTTCCTATAGTTTCATATTTCCTTGAGTTTAATCTTAAAAACTTTATTATTATTATTATATAGCCTTATTGATATATAATAATTTTATATATATATATGGCCAAGTTGTGCAAGGTTATAAACGAGCAGTGCAACCCCGAATCATAGTTTTAATTGCAATTATAATTTTCCCCAGAAAATGTCAAAAAAAATTTATATACTGTTTATACCATTCGCAGTAATGCTGCAGATGCTGTAAAGACACAACTTTTAAAACTGAGGGTAGTTTTAAGCGTTACAGGCCTCGGTCTTTGGCAGCTCTCAAGTCCCATGTGCGCAGTTTGGTCCAGTTTACGACCGCTCTCACCAGAATGTGAAATTTAAGCTGTCAGTGTATTGTTAACCACTACTGAGTATAGATTCTCATGGAGGACCTCCGATATTATCGTTTTCGGCCCTTTGTACTGCTCTGTAATTGGCAGACCACTGACTGTCCCCAACATTAAGTTTCTATCTTGAAAGTTAAGAGTAGCCCGGCTACTTTTTTTTCCCAGCAGTGTTTCCTCTGTTTGTTATCTACCCATTGGTTTGGAACAGAGCTCTGCCTCCTCTGGGCCTCCAGTCGCTCACCTACAGCTCTGAGCCCCGGCTGAGCCAGCTCCCTGCAGCCTGATCCACGGATGAGGTGGATGGGGCGAGTCCTCATTGTTAACCCAAAGTTTGAGTGAGGGTTCTGGCGGGAGGGGTGATTCACTCTTCCCCCTGGTGGGTGCTCAAGCTAAGGAAGCCTCCAGTGCGGGTTATGTGCCAAGCAAGGCATGAAGAAGCTTCGGGAAGGGGTCTTTTTGAGTTAGGGCAGCTTTGGTCTCTGCAGAATTCAGAGTGGAGTTCCTGGCGCCTTGCCGGTCCCTTAGCAGTCCAGCTCGAGCTGTCAACCCGCTCCCTGTGCTGGAGATCTCTGGAGATAGTCCTTCACCTTGCCGAAAAACTCCCCCCTCCCCCCATTCCTGTCACCTCTCTCCTCATCAGCGCTCTCTTTCTCTTTCGCTCACCTGCTCCACTGTGTCTGAGACATTGCTTAACCTTCACCTGAGGTTCTCACGGCTGGCTGGCTTCTTGCCTCCCTGCTGCGTCCCCACCGAGGCCTAATTCATTTTTGTCTCACTGTTTTCTGTCACAAAGGTGCAGTTTAAACTCCAATAAAAAGAACATTTGCTATTAGAGAACTTTTTGCAGTGATCATGGAGGCCCTGTACCCAAGTGAACAGATGACAGTCCTCCTCCTTATTTTAGTTGTTCTGCAGGCAGGAACTTGCTGATAAGTTTTTTTGATTTGCTCTGGCACGCTTATTATTTTATCTATCTTTAGTCAATTTTTAATGCTTCACAGCGTTTTCATATTGCTGTTGCATTTTGTAAAAGCGTTTGAGCAGTGATTTCACATTACCCTATGTATTCAGAGCATAATATTTTGAGTTAAACACTGAACGGAATAATGTGCGTTGATTTTAGTATTCCAAGGAACGTTGTATTCTTCAATGGAAACACAGAAATCTGACCTTTTTGGTCAAATGAGTTAACGTGGTCAATGACTCTTTTTAAATGCACAGTGTTACTCCTATTATGCATAATAAGCCAACAGTGGGGGTGGTCATGTGGACTCCTTAAACCGTTATGCAAATGCCTATTTAGGTTTTAACGTCAAGAGCAGAGAAAAAACTGTTTATTTAAAATCAAATTTCTTTCTTGCATCTGTAAGCTCCATAAGCTTTCTCTCTTAGCACTTATCTTTGTTATTGCAATTATTTTTAAATTGATTAATGTACACACACGAATTAATCTCTTTTTTTTTATTAATCACAATTAATTCCAACTAACAGTAACGTTTCTAAATATAATTTTATATTGCAATAATTTCACATTCAAGCGTTAATGCACAAACAATTTAAAGACAATTTTTTGTAATTGAAGGCCAACATTACTCTGTCTCTGGAATAGTTTTTCCCCTAGTAGCTATTTAATAATTGAATAGCCATTCAACATTCCAAGGCTATCTAATAAAACCATTAAACCAAACAATCTTCACATAACGCAACGTACAGAAATGAAAAATTAAAAGTTATTAGACGCATTCTAAACTAAATATAAATTACATCCTTAAAGCTATTTCTTTCTTTCCTTGTCCTTAATAGACATCACAAGCAGCTGGTTATTATTGGTTATTTTGGCTGTTATTTCTT
>JAUCMT010000001.1:17017693-17040774 GCA_032357475.1 Enteromius thamalakanensis
AATTAAAATTATTTACATGAAATAATTTCAAGGACAATTAACTTTTTTTTGTAGTAAACTCTTAGTGTCATTACTTTCTTAGTGAACTTAAAATAGTATTAATTATATAAATAGTACCTTATATATTACCTTTTATTTCAAGGTTTAAGTGAAATGAAATAAATTATTATTATTCAGTCGCAATTAAAATGTGTATTCTTGTTTATCTTTATATCTGGCTTTTTTACTGTTATCTATTTTTTTATATCTGCACAGTTTCTAAAAATTTGGTTTGTCCCTGTAATTAATTGTCATCTTAGTGAGTATGATATGCAAAAATCCCAAATTCTTGTTTTTAACCTTTATAAGGTCAAGCAACTTTTCTTCATACGCACAAGCAATTTACCTTGATTATCTGCAGCACTTTTGACTTTCCACCTTGAAGGCAAATAGTTTGACCCTTAATTTCCCTTGCTTTCATGATCCAGCCACTCATCCTTTAGCGACGAGCTCCATGAGCTCTGAGCGTAATTGTAAGTCTCCTGTGTTTGTGTTGTCCTCACCTCCAGAGAGGGCACCTGACAGGCTTCCCTCTTAGCCCAGAGGTGAGGAGGTTCTCTCCACTTTTCGGCAGGGTGAGAGGGAGTCCAGGCCCAGTAGATGGGGCTGAAGAGCCACTCCTGACAGAAATAAGTGCCCCATTTACAGCCATTTGATCCTCAAGCAGGCCCGATATGTGCAATTAGACTACTAATGATAAGCAGCACTTTAGCTGACTTTTTGCATATAAATTACACATTTGCGTGAAATAGCTTCTTATATTCTTAATTGATAGAATATGAATTGTGTTCAGTGTCCTTCGGATACAAGAGAAATCGGTCCAGTGTTGCGAGCGAAGCATCAGCCTTCAGAGCACGCTTTCCGGGGAATCAAATGCAGACATTAAACATCTCTCTCACTCTTTGGTGTGAGAGCTGCTTGTCCTCCAGTGGCATGCCTTGTGTGTGTGTGTTTTCATGTTTCTGTGTGTGATGAAAATGAAGTTGCAGAGCTGTATTTGGACATTGATATACAAGTCTTTGAATATCTGTTTCATTTCTCTCTCTGTCTTTCTGTTCGTAGGCCTCTGCATCTTCCCCCTGAAGCTTGACTATTCGTGCATGTAAGTGACTTCTTTTGTTTACCCAAAGTGTAGCAGTGGTACGCTGACACATTAATATGTGACATTTATTAAAAGAAGTTTAGTCAAGAAATAATTCACATATATTACACTATGTCGCAAAACAAGGCCTTGATTTGTTGACGCAGCTACATTAGTTCCTTTTTCATTTTTTTCTCTTTTTTAAATATAATTTATTGTTTCATATTGACACAGATTATCTCCCACTTTGAGAAAATTGCATCAGCCTAATAAAATTTCAAATTTAATTTCATTGCTAGTCGGTAGCCAGTGGCTACACAGTTTCTAAACAGCGAGAAGAGATATGAAAGCTGCCAAAAGAGCTTCTGGATGGTACTGTCAATCTCCACCTGATGTGCACACACACATACAACTACCCCCCACACATCCTTGCACCTTCTACACACAGTGTGGAGTTGTCTCTCTATTTTAGATGTGTTGGGACCACCCTAGTCTGGCCTCTCTCGGTCTACCTGCACGCCCATCGATTGACTGATGACCCCTCACATCAACTCATTGTACGCTTCCACCCTCTAGCAAAGCCATGTGAATTCACTATTCTCCCTTTGTCATGCCCCCCCATCCCCACCCCACACACACACACACATACACACACTCCCTCTCTCTTTTTCTTGGTTTCTTGCACATGCCGACTCATAAACACACACTCTTTCTGCCTCTCATTTCACCCCCACCCCCCCTCTCTCGTTTTTCTTGGATCCTACTGTTCGCTTTGGTGTAACTGTGCATCTGCACCATGCTGCTTTCCCACAGTTTCTCCACACTGGAGGCCTCCACTTTACCCAGGAGAACTCTCTCTGACTGGCCCAACTCTGAATGCTGGCTATTATACCACATAAGCACAAAATAAGTCTTTAGGAGGAGGGTGGGGAGGCGCGTATGCATGCATGCTTATGTGCGTGTGAATGTCAGGGTCAAAGAAACTAACCCAGGGTGGATGGATTAAAATTTAGCCAATGCAGAGGAGTTTGTTTGCACATTTGAAAAGAGTAATTGATGATATGAGTTGACACTAAGCTGTTAGTATTAGTTAGGAACCATAAGGGCCTGTGTTGCTCAGACAGAAACCACATACAGTTGTAAGAGAATCACTGGACTACAAAATGTATTGTTTGAACACATTTAGTGGTTTATATAGTGTTATTTTATTTTTATTTTTTTTGTAATACTCAAAGATTTTTTTGAAAGGATAGACTTGCACAAAATTGAGGATTACGTTGCTGTAAGGAAACAGTGAAGGTATGTCTAATGAAAATTAATAATTAAATATTAAATAGGTTGTTAATTTCTTTTATGGTGTTGTATAAATATGTTTTTTGTTCATGTGAAATTTTCTATCCTGCTGTATTATTGATGGCATATTTATTTACCTGTAATATTTATTCATAATAACACAACAACAGTACATACTGTAAAAACCAAAAAAAAAACAGATTTTTGATTTTGCCCTTTGTCTCAGACAGATCATCAATGTCGATGTAAGTTGTTTGAAATATAGGAGTCATTACCCAAATATAAATTCTTCAGCAGCCTTTCAGGCAATTTTAATAAAACACTGTATATGTAATTTGGGGAATTGAAATCTTGTTAAAATGAGATCTTTAATTTGATTATCTGTCTAATATAAGGCTTATGGACGTATTTTTGATTGTCTATAAATGAAACACTAAAATATTAATTTCATTTAACTTTGCTTAATTCTCTGAAGCTCCATCCACATTACTGTTACTGAAGGAGTATGAAATTTACACCAGCGCTGTTCTTTCTAATCTAAAAATTGACAAAGAAAAACCAATTACTCTTAATTCCCTTTAAACAACTTTAGGCAACAATTAGTGTTGCTCCATTTGAGAGAGTCCAAAGAAGACAACGCAAGAGGAAAATACCCTTCACTGTCAGATTAATTGCCACTTGATTATTACTAGTTGTGAGTGGACGTGAAGGTTGAGTAGCTTACTATGAATGTTTTTAATTAAAATGGATTTACTTTGATTTAAATTAAGTATAATACCTTGTTCAGTTGCTTATCATCTTTTACAGGCCTTTGGAGAAATTACGCATGTATTAAGGTATTTTTAAGTCCTTGATCACCAGTGTTAGAAAGTGAAAGTTTGAAAGAATTACTGCATCATTTATATCCCACCTTATCGATGACTTTCCCAATTTTAGCAGGTAAATCTGCTTTTCCCTCATCTTCTTTGTCCTCTCAGACCTACATCTTGCTTTTCCTTTGTGCTGTTTTCCATGAGAAGGAGGCCTTTGAATATCAGCTTGTTCAAAGACGCTGCACCGGTCGATCCACTCAGAGTTGTTTCGGCCATCTCTAGCGTCAGGCTAATGGAGAGAGAAGGCTTTTGTGTGGGCGTGAGCCGCAGCACGATGCCTAATGCCTGCGACACTCTCCAATCCTTCTAACTGCCCTTCTGCTCTGCGAAGATAAGGCCAGAGTGGAGTGAGTACACCTGCAGTCTTTACGGTCAGCCACGGCTGATGCTATCGTCCAGAGAATATTTACTTCTGGCTGTGTAATGTGAGCGGATGCTCAGTGGGTGAGCGCTTCTCCTGACGGCACGCCACAATGTCTCTCAGGCCAAACCTTGTCATGTCTGCACTTACTGCTATGCTGCAGCTTTAATGATAGCACTTTTTGCCAAGCCCAGTTGCGAGATTGCGTTAAAGATGTTTCACACTGCCGCTGCCATAGATAGCGCTTGGCCTTTTTGCTCCCATCGGGGTACCACGGCTAAGCGATCATCCACCTACCAGTCATGTGCTGGTACGCTGACCTACTGTACGTAACTCCACTGCTGCTTCTCATTAGTGACTGACTGTACTAGCTTCTGGAGCAGGCATTGTTGTCTTTGTTTGTGAAACTAGAGCAAATATGGCTCGATGGACTTTTCTGTTTCAGTGCCATCTCCTAGTTGGACCACAGTTGATTTAAGCTACACAGATCCCAGAGTGTCTACAACTCTTCTATTCCCTTTCAAGCCACTGTCAGGCAGGCAGCAGCGAAAGCTGTATCCCTCTAACCCAATTACAGATCTGAGCGCAGCTGGGTGGCTCAGCGTGTGGCGCTCACGCGTTCTGTGCTACACGGCCCTTGGTATACAGAACCCCACTGTTGCTGAATAATCACAACCCTCTGTCCTCGGTCCTTCCACTGATCATGTGAGGTCAAGCGTGATGCAAGATGGCGCATGAGACAGATGTCAAGTGAGACGTTCATTGTGGCAGAAGCAACCTGGTTTCATAAAAATATGTAACGCGGAGCACTTTTTGTGCAACAACGTTTTTATGTACCTTACTGCACATTTCGCCGCAGTTTCAAAGAGAAATGTTTGAAAAAATACTAAAATACAGGTTTAATAAATGAACCATCGCACATTTTTATTACGTTGACCTAGGTAAATATTGTTGTGTTTTTGTTACGTTACTTCAGTTACATATTGCGACGGTTCACAATTTAAATATCCGGGGACTGTCGATAAAAGTTAATGCTCTAATATGTTGGAAATATGCCGTACACCGATTCCAACCCTAAACCTGCCTGATAGTGTTAACTAATAAAAAGTTGTTGATGCAGCTGTGCCATTTCAACTTCCTTTTGCGCAGAGCTTTCCAACTCATAAAAAAGAACACTGTATAATGTGAGGTACCAAACAAACCTACCCTCTTTGAATACCCATAGATATTAAGCTGGATATGTGTAATGCTAACAATCAAAAGCATCAGTTTTCAAATCTTCCAGCAAATTAATATAGTTTTGAAGTCATAACATGATGTACTTCTAGTACTGTAACTGTGCAAAGAATATGCTTTATTAATCAAAACTCTGTAAATGTGCGTTTTATAAAAAAAGGAATAAAAGGGAGTTTTACTGCCTCTAGTGTTCATATATTTTGGAAACTACAGTGATATGTACTTATTGGTACGTATTTTGTGTCTTACTAAAAAGTGTGCCCAGGTACGTTTATGCAATGAAACCAGGTAGGTCAGAAGAGCAATGCATGTACTGTATATGATGTATCTGAGTCTGTATACAGCTGATTGCATGCCGCATCCTTCCCAGAATGAGTTATGTATGAAACAATGGAATGGTTCTCAAGCAGACATAAATTACGAGAGCCAAATGCAGATGGTTTTTGGTTTTCCATCACTTTATTGCTGCTAAACAATCGAGATGAGAGGAGATGAAGAGGCAGGCGGTGGTATAATGGCTGTGGATGGGGAGATTGTTTTGCAGTGTTAGCAGTCGGCAGCTGTCTGCCTTATGAGGCGGATGCGGATCCGCATATGCGTGGAAGCAGGTTGGGGCTTTACAGATGCGCCGATTAAAATTCATGAAAACAAACAAACTTTGAGAGCTGTGCACACAACACAACACCAAGACATCTCCCAATGCCTTAATATCACAAGGAATGAGAGAGTAGCTTAATGTGCTACACATGTTTTTAGAGCAGATTTAACAAGAGTAGTTTTAACTTCTTTTTCATTAATTTTTTTAAGTGCCATTATGGTCTTTTAGTGTTCAGCTTGAACCTAAAGTTTAAACCAGCTAGGTAAAATGAATATACTGTGTGATAAACTCTGGGTTCCTGCTGTTTGATTAAAAACAGTGCATTGTGGGACTAAATGAGGAAATCTGTTTGGCTCTCACCTTTCTGGTCTGCTGGTTAAACCCACTTATGGAAGTGGCTCGTGAGGGTGGCAGCATCAGTGTGTGTATTTAAGCTTGTGAAGTTTAAATCAAACTCTATCAATCACTCAGATCATTCGAAGATTACCTCATTTGCAGCCGAAATGGGTGCCTGCAAGGGTGTGAAAATCACAATCTTGGCTCACTTTGATTAACCATATTTGCCTCATACACGCTGTAATTACTCATATCCTTAATCTTTCTGTGATCTCATAATTACAATATTCTGTGCCAGTTTCGCCAACTAATGCGGCAGTGTAACTTTACAAAAAAAAGATTCATTTTAAGATTTATTTTTTTGCCTAACTCAGAAATTAAAGTTTTGTTATCATTTACTTACCTTCCTGCTTTTCTGAAACAATAGACAGGTTAAACATTTTGTTAAAATGCAGAAAACAAAATGAAATATTTGGAGTTACAGTGGGGTAATATTCAGAACCCGCTGTCCTCCATCCTTTCACTGATCTTGTGAGGTAAAGCGTGATGCAAAATCTATTTTGCTAACACATTGCTGGAGAAAAACACTGAGCGTGAAGAATTTCTATCTTTAAGAGTGTATATTAGGATTTTAAGGAGTGAGTCTTTAGCTAATTTTCCTCATTACTAATGTGTTTGCAGAACATACAGGATTGAAAAATTGTTTGCACACAATTTACACTGAATAAGAAGCTGATGTAATGTCAGTGCAATATTGAATGCATGATTTAATAGCATTTTGATTTGTCTTTTTTTTTTCTTTCTCGTTTTTCGCACCACAAATTTGCACAGGTTTCAAGACAGGTCTTAAGCCCTTGAGCATGCCTGTAGCCATTGTTGGGTTACATGTATGGTTTTGTATTGGAGACAGGGTCCAAAATTTACTTTTTCGCCCAACTTGTCTGGTACTGTAGGTAAATTGGGAAAATTTAGTGGCCGTAAATATTTCCTACTAGACCTGAAACTATTTTTTTAGCCATTCATTCGTTCGTTCGTTTTGTAGATTTGTCTCAATTTAGCTTTTTTATAATTGTATATTTTTTATTTTATCTAATTTATCTTTTTATTTAGTTGTATAGTTATTCTTTGTTGTATTGCTGGTTGGTGACACACAGTCGAAGTCACAAGCATGTCACCAAACAAACAAAAAATGAAAAATTTTCTGCTGATGTAGAAGTTGTTAGAAGTTGCAATATGTGTAGCTATTTGAATGCCTTTAAAATAAGCCACTTTCTTTTTTTGTATTTTTTTTTCCAATTAATTTAGAAAGGGATTAAATAAAAGTAGAATAAATGAAACAAATTAGAAACCATTGTCTTTCCTTTATCTCTGTAATTTGATTGCTTTCACTGCTACACATTAGAAACTTTGTAGACCTGGTTGCAAAAACTCTGCATCATCAATAAAGACTGTCTGTCTCTTCCCATGGTGTTGTTGAAAGTTTGAGAAGAGAATGTTAATGGCTAACTGCTGCTGACTGATGGGTATGGGGAGAATGGTGGTGCTGAGATATGGAATTAAGAGGATGCTGACATAGAATTGCATGACGGGGCTCTGGACTGATCCAAACTCAGTCTCAGATCCGAGATGTGCCAGCGCGTCTACCCCTGCCCTTCTCTGCAATTTGTCATCTGCACCGACAGGCCTTAAGTTTTTAAAATGCCGCATGATATGTATTATCTGACAGCCCATCATTTCAGCCCCACTCAGGCGAATAACATTAAATGTTGAAACTTTGCCCAGAAAATCAGGATAGACTTGCTCAAACTTAAAAGAGAGAAGTATATATTTCCCTACTGCATTTCATGTGGTGCCAAATTTTTACACTTTCTATTTCCTTTAACAGAAAAAAGAATCACTTCATGCTGAACATTTCCTTAGGCCAGATTTTTTACACGTTTGTTTTTCCTTTTACAAATAATTGGACATTTGCTTTATGCAAATTTCTTTCAGTTCATCAATTATGTTTTTTTAGCAGTCTTGAGCAAGTTTTTAATGTCATCAATCTGTAACATTCTTTTTTTTTTTTACTGCAAGTTAGAAAAAAGAGCAATGATATCTACAACTACATAGGTCAACACCTTCTTTCCATCGCCTTTTATGATTCCCAGTCTGCTGATACTTCTGGCCTTTTACACTTATAAAATCCGCAAAATGGAGCGCACACTCAGAGTGAAGGAGTTGAGCATGGTAATCAAAGGCGCAGGCAGTTTTATGTGCTGATTTGACATTTTCCAAAATGGCAAAACCTTATAAAACAAATGAAAGACAATTTGACAGTCTGGTAATAAGATTATTTTACCTCTCTAAATCTCTGGTCTTTGCCAATAGAACTGTAAATCACTGGCCTGAGCCTCACAGAATGTGCACTGTATTAACCCTTATTCTTAAGCATTCAGGGGTGACCAGGGGGTTCGGGTCTCAGCTTATACATGGCTAAAGCTCCCATTTGGACAAGGTCGTCGGTCACAGTGATTTAGCCCTAATTTAGTGTTAAAAGGAGCTTGTGAAATATCCCCTCTAATTCCTCTGACACGATATAAAAATCCCATTCAAAGGCTTGCCCGATTGATATGGCATAAGAAAGCATTTTTCCCCTTCTCAGTCAATCGATGAAGAGGCAGGAGCTGACATTTGCTGAAACTAGGCTGAGAGACTCATCATACCGGACTGTTCTTTCCTTCTCCGTTTAAAGAGACACTCCACCTCTTCAAAGAGACACTTAACATCAGATTCATTAGATCCATTATGATGCTCTTATTTTAAAAAAAAAACTACTATATTTTCTTTTTTCATGATTTGTGTTGGAAAAAAAAAAATATTTAAAGAAGGCTCTAAAGAAAAGACATTTTGGTTAATTTATTTGAAGGGTTTTTAAATATATATATAAAAAAAAACATAGCGAGTGTACTCAAAAGAGAAGAAAATGAGAGACAAAAAGCATCTGAAAACCTTGTTGATGCCGCTTTCTTTCTAAAAAGCCTGTTTTTTTGTGCTTGTGTAGTATTTATTTTATTTATCACTCTGATGTTATTAATGTTAATGACGTTGGGGGTCAGTTTTGAAGCTGCTTCAAAGCTGGTTCTTTTTTGTTGAATTGTTTCGATCATAAATAGAATTTACATAATTGTAAAAAACAACAAAAAAATGGCATCCCGTAAGTAATATATACACGTTTAGGTAGTTACTTTCAAATTCTTTACACATTTTTTTTCTGGTTTATAAGAGCCACCATCCCAAGAGCTGTGATAGTACCCTAGAATTCCGACATCTGTGAATTCTTTTATGTTTCTATCCCCACAAGTGTACTTTGACTCTCAACAAAATGAGTTTTTACACTCCAAAGTTAAAGGAGAAACTTCTGTTATTGATATTTCACTTCTCTTCAGCTTTGCAATATACCGAACATCATGTTAACCAGGCCTCGGAAAAACATGCACACACACAAAAAAAAAAAGTTAAAGAAAGAATGCCGCAGAGAGTGTGTTGTAGACCAAGGCCGTGTGATAGGCAAGAGAAAGGGCACGCATCCAGGAGCAGATCCACAATAGGAAATCAATGCTCCTGTGAAAGCATTGCCTGAGCTGGTAAAAAGAGGTTAAATGGGCTTGCGCTACAGAGAAGCCAATTCCCCTGCTGTGACCTTTGGGTTACACCATTAGTTACATACACAAAAGGATGGGAATTAATGGAAGCTTCCTTCATTCTGTCCTTTTCTACCTGTGCAAGTTATTAATCAGACTCGACCAAAACCCTCAAACTTCTGCAAGCTTTACAAGATTGATGTGCTGCAAAGTTTAATGCTTCTCATCGCTGCGAATGTGTTTCTGCCAGGCGGCTTTAATAAGTTACATGCCAGTACGCTGACTTACTGCCTTTTTTTGTAGGAAAGGGAGATTCCACCTGACTATGCAGTCCATGCAGTTGACAAGATATGGCTTCTCCTTAACTTTATATAAGCTAGTGACAAAACCTCACATCTCATACTGTTGTAAGTCACCCACAACTTTTACCGAAAGCTGTAACACTGGCGATTGCGGACATGGTGTGAAATACAATTGATTACAGCCAGGATTATTGCAAGCAATACACAAAGAATATGAATTAATGAATTGAGCGATGAGATAAATAGATTCTACCAGATCTGTAAACAGTCGGCTGTACTTGCAGCAACTTGGGATAGCTTTTCTCCCCAGCCTCTCGGCAGCCATCAGATGAGCTTTTTGTTTGTGTTGTCAGGTACAGCTCCGAGGGAATGCTTCACTTTGTCAATTAGTAGGAGAAATTTTTTAATTTTGTCTTCCCACCTCAAATGTAGTCCACAAGGGAAATGTGCGGCTTTAAAGGGTGTATCTAGTACATTAATGCGAAAACTTAATTAAGAGAACAGTAGAAACCCATTATAGGTACACTGGAATTAGCCAGTCAATCTCCAGATCTAAATTGAATTTTTTAGCGGGCAATAGTTCCCAATGAGTCTCGTCGGGAGATCCAACCATGACCTCCTGGGTTCAATTTAGGATGTGGTGAACACACATAAAGATGTACACTTATATTAGCACGATAGAGAAGTCAATTAAGAAACTGCTTCTAGAATCCAATTAAAAGTCTTTAGACAATTTCACCCCCCCAAACCCCTCACCTAGACACCCCACCTCCCCAACCCTTAGTAATGAAGACGGGAAGAAGCACGAGGGGGCTCTAAATGGGCTTTCTAAAGGATTGTTTGTCTTTTTTATTGTCTTAAGAGCATGGAACAAGTATTATTGACTTTCGATTTAAATGAAAAGTTTCTTGTTTTCTCCTTTTTCCCACATTCCTATAGAGCGTCAAGACAAAAAAAAAAAAACAGCTGAGTGGGGCTATTAGATTAAGTCTGGTAATGAACAACGTAATGGACACCTTGTTAAATCTTATTGTTCTGTATTATTGCGGTCACCAGAGACAAACTCTACGGCAGGACCTGCGGAACGAAGTCCTCAATTCAATTTCCAAAAAGTAATACAAGTCCACTATTTCATAATTACTGCTGGTCTCAGTAGATGTAAATGTCAGTACTTTGCACAGACAAGATATCTCACTTACTGGCTATGGACGACATGGCCGGGTCGTCATTAGCCTCGTTTCCATCCAGTTTTTACGCTGTTTTGTTATTGACAAAGAGAATTTGTGTTAAAAAGAATTTGCTGTCAGCCATCCAGCTGGCCTTTTACCAATAAAATGGTGTGTGTGATGACGTCATCCTAAAAAAACGAATCGTCGCATAAATTTTGGTGTATCCGGTGAAAAAAATTGCACTTAAGCTGTTTTCATACATAATTTCATCTATTGCGCAAAATTATATGCAAATAGTCTATTCTTCATCCATTTGAAAACAAAACTTAAACTTTAAATTTTATTGGCCTACATACAAATAACAAGTTTAATGAATTTTCATGTTTTTGAACTTTGTTATAGACTAGATACTCAGATAGCATCAAACAATAGGTGAAGTTGTATTATTATTATTTTTATTTAATTGTTTATTTTATTCAGATTAACCTTTTTATACTGTATTGAAAATAGAAAATATTTTATTTCTCCTAACCGATAAGCGACGTTCATTAAGCCATTATTAATCGACTAATCGTTTATGCTAAATTACAATTACATTAAATTTTAATTAATAGGTGGCTGTGGCCCATTAAAAATAGCTTTTTTTTGTTTCCAGGGATTCATTTCATCCAAAAAATACGGAAAGAACTGTGCCGACATTAGCCAGGTTTCCATCCAAGGAGTTTTTGCCAGTAAACTGTTTGGCAGTATTTTTACCAATAAAGCTGATTGAAATGCTAATTATCGATAGAATTTTTTAAATGTCGTCACTGTATCTTTCACTTTAGTGCATAAATTCAATATTGATGCTTCAAATGTCATAAAAACTTTTTGGAAACACCTTTTGTGAAGACAATGGGCTTTAATGCACATAAATGCAGTATCACATGACATCCGTGTTTGTGGTGTTGCTCGTGTTAAAGCACAGCAGCCTAGTTCAAAAGGGCATTAAAGCATAAAAATATTGCTTCTAAAATTTTAAATATGGTAAAAATATGAGTTACTTTTCAAATGCAAGTATCTTAATTTGATGTTTCTTTTAAATACTTTAAAAGTTCAAATTTATTAGGCCTTTTGTTCAGGATAATATAGTTGTTAAAGTTAGGCGCCAGCAGGATCACTTGATTTTTTTTTTTTTCTTTTCCCTTATGAAAGTGAAAACGGCTTACTCGGTCAAGAATAAGACATTATTCAAAACTATTTTAAATATTTTGCTTGTGTACATTCACAAGAGTGTATCACAAAAATTAACTGAAATTCTGCATAAAGGCTGCTTCTTGTTTTCGTTTTTTCTTTCCTTTTGTTAATTATTTATTAACAAAAATATGTATTTGACATATGGGCCTTTTTCAAGAACTTGAAAACTCATTAAACTTGTTATTTTTCATGTTGGCCTATATAATTATAATGACTAAGTTTTTTTAAGAACAGTCTATTTGCATATGATTTGCACAATAGGTGAAGTTATATATGGAAACAGGTTAAGGGCATTTTTTTTTTGCGATACACCAAAACTTGTGCAACAATTAATTTTTTTTTTAGGATGACATCATCACGCACACCATTTTATCGGTATAAGGCCAGTTGAATGGAAACAGGCTTGAGACAGCAAATTTCACAAATACTTTTTTACACGAATTCTCTTTGTTGATATTAAAACAGCATAAAAAACGGATAAAAACAAGGATATTTACAAAATGTTCAGCTACCAATAATCATCTATATCGGTAAAAAATTTGAAGCGCTAAATATTTTCCTGTAAAAACTCCTTGGCTGGAAACCTGGCTATTATTACAATCGATCAGAGCCTAAACCAACTTAATTAGACAAGGCTGTCAAGATATCAGCTTAATTTGTGCCGAGTGTTGTCCGGGGGTTTTCGAGCTGCAGAATGCAGGTGCGTCAAAATCAGCGTGTTTGGCTTTGGCTGCACATACACAAAGATGCCCAGCTAAAGGTGCCATGACGCCTCGCAAAAAAACCTTGCGCTGCTGTTGAGGGGGTTGTGTGATGGAGACCTGATTGAGTTCATTTGTCCACGTAATCCCCCTGCGTAGTTTCCTGGAGTCTGACCAGCATTATGAGTGGGGGATATTTAATTAGACCTTATCAAGGCATGAAAGGCATCTAAACATGGCTTAATTTCTACTGCTTGCATGGTATGTGCATCATTCAAGCTTTTTCTACTCTACTACTGCTAGTTTTCCATTTGCATTTTAATAAAAGTATATTAAAGCTGTATTAAAACAACATTTTTTGACAAATAAGTTACAGGCAAAAAATTATTTTATGCTTAATGTGTGCTTGCTTAATTTTTCTATACATTGGCACTTCTGTTCTTTAAATTATGTGGGTGTGATGAAAAATGTTATACCGGTTATATTGTTTTTTTTGCTGTTGAGTATGAGTAGCAGGGTGGTTTGATACTGAAGATTAATTAGAGTGGCACTGTAATGTTTTTCTTTATAGAAAAAAAGAAAATTTAAATTCTATAGACAGAATTATTTTGCTGCAAATTACACAGATTTTTAAGTGCATGATGTTTCGGTATTTCTTATTTAAAAAATATTTAATAAATTATTTATTATATAAATTATCAGGCTGCTACACAACATGCACGCTGCCATTCCTTCATTCATTCCGTTTCATTAATTACTTCATTATTATATTATATTTTTAGTAATAACATGTATGTGCAGAAATGTATAAATAAATAGGTGTTTTTAATGTTGCATGTTACTGCTATAGTATAACTCTGAGCTATAAACCCCAAATATATTTAATTTATCCAGTTTTGGGGATATGATTGCATATAGCTGAAACAGCATAATTTGGTATTAAAAAAAGGAGAGAGATTTGTGTCTGAAACTGACTGTCTGTTGTTGTAGAGAGAGCACTTAAAGTTAATCCATTTCTTTAAAACAAACCAGTCCCGCGGTAAAGCGATGTCAAAAAGCCCTTTTTACCTTGCAAAGCTCGAGCCACAATCTTTGAGAAGCCAGTCTCTTGAGCTTACTGATGGAAATCTCATTGCTTACTGTGCAAAATCACTGATATGTAAATATATGCAAATATTAATATAAAAGTGGAAAGGGCTTTCTTAAATAGTGGGAAAATAAACAGAATGCATGCGAAAGTAAAGGCAGGGAGAGAGTGTTTGGGGTTATTTAATTACACGATGCTACCCCTCCTCTCCTCAAGCTTTGATTCGTCCGCTGAGGCAGTGAAATTACACATTACAGTATTTGATTGGAGGGAGAGGGTGCACAGCCAGATAAGATCCACCCAGAAGAGAAGGGCCCAATCAATATCGCTGGCTTTCATATGGTAATGTGTCGCTGCAGGAAGCAATAGGTGAATATATTCCCATTCGATAGCAGCCAATTTGCCAAGCCATGAGACACCCCATCAAATGTATACCAGCAAGATGAAATTGTTGTTTGCGTAACAAAGCAGCTTTGGTCTGTGAGAGTTTTTTAAACAAATATTTCCCTCTGCTCTTACAAAATGTAATAACAGAGAGGTAAGAGGTCAGTGTAACAGGAAAACATTACCTCTGCAAAAACACGATGTGAATTGAGAGCCGTTGAATCTTGCGCTGTGCGGTTACGGCGCTAGTCGCGCATAGTTATTCCGTTATTTTGTGAGCTCGATGAATAATCTCTTGTCTTTTTAAATGCATCACATTTGTGTGGATATGTGTACAGTCCTGAGGCATACGAACCCGATTGTAATTAATGGGTATTATAAACCCCAGGAGGGGAAGGCAGTAATAGAGGAATAGAGTAGGGATGAAAATGAAACCCACACTGTCAGGCTAGAAAATGTGTTTTTTTTTTTTTTTTTTGTACTTTATACTCAGGCTGCACACTTTCAAGTCCCGTTTGTCACAATATTTTGTTAATCTTCTTTGATTCTCCCCTTCTCCCTCTGTCTCCCCAAAATAAAGAGCCAAACGAATTCCAATTAGATTGTATTAGATAATAAAGACGCTGTAGGCATCCTCAATCTACAGCACTTTTTTTTTTTTATTGCACCTCATTGTATTATCAACATGGGTGCTTAAAAAAAAAAAAAAACCTTCCCACCACAAGGAGAGGCTGAGGAGATTGGGTGATGAATTTAATTCTGCAAGTTCAGAGAGATTTTTTAGTTTGACATGCGCAGCAGGGGGTCTTTGAGAGCTTGGCAATGTCTCCAGCACTGCAGGCTTTGAAAATCTCTCCCCACAGTCGAGCTCCTATCAAAAGCCAAGGATAATATTCCCTTCGAGGTAAAAGCATCCTGGTGAAAGAACTTCTAGACCCTTTTATTTATTCATCATGGTTATATCTGAATATATCAGAAGGCTTTGCGATAATGCATGAAAGGGTAATCACAGGCATAGAAAGAGGGAAAGAGTAAAGATAGATTGGTGTGCTTTTTTAGCTTTCTTTAATTCCGCACAATATAATTACAGACAGATTTATTCTTACATTGAGCTCACTTAATCATTTTACATGCAATCTTGTCCACACGTTTACAAGTGTTCATTGACTTTGCTGAGGGCTAGTTGGTTTTAGTAAATAAAACAGAGGTTTTTATTTTTTTCCTGGACCTTAATTTACTTATTAGCCTATATATGACGATATTAAGTCATAACCAAACACAGTACAGTTTCTGGCTAGCTTCGTCCGAGCTCCACAGCACTGTACAGTTGAGCATGATGCACAGTGTTGCATCAACAACAGAAGATATGAGGAGCATCTCATTTTAAAATTTGATGAGCCTATTTATTTTGCAGTCTCAACTGTTTTATGGATTGTATTTATATTGTTTGCATTTAGCACAGTATTTTCCCCCCTGTTGCAGGGGTCATAATTTATATTTGGGTCGCATTGTTGATATCTGGGTCACTCTTCCCTAGTTGAGAACCACTGCTGTATGTTATATATAGTCATAGTCTTCATAGATATTTTTTCAGTGAGACATATCAAACACTGTATGAATAATGCAGTGATAACACTCAAAGTTGCTTCTTTCAGCACACAAACAAACAAGCTGCAGAACCTCCAAAAAGAGCAAGTTGTTTCTGTCGATATCAAGTGTACAGTCAATGAATGTTGAGTGTGATGGATGGTCCTTGTTGCCTCTGGACCCAAAGTATTGACTCATTGAGTTATTTACCCGCTCTGTGGTGGTTGCTATCTAAATTTGTGAGTAATATTCATTCAACGCCAAACAGATATAGATTTTTACACTCCAAGTCACAATCATGATTTATTCAGATTGAAGATGTTATGTTTAGGGTTATTTGCTTGTCATGATACTATCAGGATTTTTGGAAGTGGTTCTAAAATTGTCTTGTGAATTATAGTCTATATTATTATTACTATTGAAACAACACATAGGTGAAGTACTGTAAGTGTTTGTGTACATGTTCTGTGCCAACACTTCATCTGTATGCTTTTTTTATTAAACGAAATGTATGTATTTGATTTATTAATATTAATTTATTTCTATTCAATAAAAGCATAGGTGAAGTGCTGGCCCATACCATGCTCTGAGTTTCTTCACACATCAGTCAATTTGTGAGTCATCCTGCATGTGCTTATAAACACACAGACATCCAGCAGTGTTGGGTGTTATCAAACCCAGACAGCCTCCCACTCCTTTGTCATGCCTCTTACCAATTTACTTCTTTTTACTTGACACTTGTGCTAATGATGTTATATATAAGTCGCTGCTCATGAAGGGAGATTAACACCATATTTGAGCAACGGAGGAAATGACTGGGCCGGCGTTCTAATAGTTGATGCAAGAGTTTGTATTAAGGTAGAATTATACTCATAAATCTCATAACATTATTAAGCCCATAGATTAGTGTTGAGCAGTCAGTATGCATAAAAAAAACCTCGCTATGTTCTCCCCCTGCTCTTCATAGACTCTTATTAGTCTTAAACTGCCAGGGCTGTAATACCGCTAGATATAATCATCTGCTTTGCCTTACAAAACTGCACGCCGGCCGCTTGGATTCTTGTGCTCCTCATTAAAGAACTTCCATCCAAACTCATAAACATTAAAAGGCTGTTACTATTTCAGAGCTCGTCCTTTAGCGTTGTTGTAAAGCACCTGCAGTATTCCTCGCCCCCACCTACCTTTGTCATTCTTGCTTTGTGCTTCAGTTTCTTGCCTTAGGGCTTTGGGACATCTGACACATTAGAAGACGAGCTGTGGCGGCAGGCGGGCAAAACAAAAGCGCACAGGCTCTCCTTTCAGTAATCGTGCTGGCCCTTTAACAAGTTCATTTCTCTGCGTGAGCCCTTCGATTAAAGGAGTTTCTTACTTCTGCCCAAAGGGCAAGCCATCAATGGCAGCAATCTTGCGCTTACTCATTTACTAACGCTGTCCCAGTCCTGCCCCTCTGTTAGCATCAAACAGTCCTCCGCTGCACCGCAATGTTGCCTCTTCTAAAATAATGATATCAGTGCTATTAGATGACAGTTGTCAGTTTGCTGCCGCTCATATACAAAACGGAAGGGCATTCTTACACTTACAGAAGGTCAAATCCACAAATGAGGCTGTTTGGCAAGACTTCAAGTCGAGATATGCGATGCATTAAATCTTTTTACGTTTGCCTCATTACAGTGGTATTGCAGCATTTCAGGCCCCTTTAATTTATATAAATTTTTTTTTAGACTGCAGCATCCAGCTGGCAGTGTGAACATGAAGTTTTTTCATTTCCTTTTGCTTTTTACCTCCTTTTCTCAGCTGACATATGTTCAAATTAAGATGGACACAGAGAACATCAGGCTGAAAGTAAGTTGTTTATGATTAAGAATCCTTCCGTTAGGTTGGGCCAATCATTTTACTGCTGTTCCAAGAAATGAAGTATGTTTGTGCCAGACATGTGGTGGACATGTAGCACGTTTCCCAGAATCAGCCATACGGTTCATGGACTAAAAGGGTTCTCTTTCTCTTGGAAATTTTGATGTAAAATGATACACAGATGGAACTGTTCTGAATTTGGTTATAAATGTTGTGACGCACATATTAAGGAGAAAACAATCAGCTCCTTGATAATGTCAGACCTCAGTACAGTGTGTGCGCATGTGTGTATATATTTATATATATACAATTGTGATTAATCGCATCCAAAAAAAGTTTTTGTTTACATAATGTAGGAGTGTGTACAGTGTATGTTTATGTATATATCAATACAAACACATGCATGTTTACATTTAAGAAAATTGTGTTATGTTTATGTATTTAATATATTTATACGTAATATATAATATAAATATATATTACATCTAAATAATAAATTTGGGGTGTAACGGGGCACACGTGACAGTTCGCTTCTTACCTTAATTTTAACAGCACGGTTCAAAACTGTTTTGGTAAAAATGTACCTCAGCAACTTAATATGATTATAACTAGGCCTAACAACTTAACCCAAGCTTAATTTAAGTTACTGTTTATTTTAAAATGGATCAGCTTAAAAACAACTAACCCTAACATATAAACTGCACATAATGCAGTTTTTAAGCTAATAAAGTAATTGGTTACTTTACTTTTTTAAGCAATAAAGACATAATAAAATATTAAAATAAAAAACAATTATTTTAAACTGCAATATTTAATACTGTATTACTGGTTTTAGTCACAACTGCAAATGTGTTGCTTATTAATAAAAAGTAAGGTAGTTGTGAAGTTAAGGTAAGGGATTGGATCAAAGGATCTAAAATATGGTAATCAAAATAATGCATTAATATGCACTTTTTAAATACACTAATACTACTAATAAAACAGCCAATATACTAGTTAGTTATTAGAAACTACTGTGTTCGCAGTTAAAGCAGCTATAGACTGTATTTATACCTTTACAGACCTACGCACATCTATTTATGTGGGACACTGAAGTGTACAGACACATTATTATACAGTACTTTATTTGTACCAGGCCATCAGGTTCAAACCACATACAGTATTTATGGCAAAAGGGACCTGGATTTGCTGGAATAATAAACTTTAATGACTTTCTACATTATCAATTTATGCAACGGTTAGATGTGTGTCAGCTTCAGGTGAAGTGTTCATAAAAAGGAAAGAAAATGAAAAATAAAAAAAAAACACTAACGTGAGGAGGTGTGATTATATGCAGCAAGTCATACTGTAGATTTAGACTGTTGTGCTATGCCTGACTTTGGGTCAGGAACAAATTACCTCCTTTATCCAATAATCTCTGACTGGATATAGAGTAATGTCTGTGTTTGCTATCTGTTTTGATAATATTTGTTCTCTCTCCATGTGTCTGTTTCTCACTTTGATGCGCTCGAGTAGTTCTGGGAGCAGTGTGCGCACTAGGTACAACAGAAGGTGTCTAGCCGGATCCTCATGAATGTGGAACGGTATACTGATATACATCAGCAGCTGTAAAGAAGAGAAGACCTGTCTGGCTGATAAGGTGGAGCAATGGCAGCCTGTGGCAGGGTCATCTGCCCCCTCCCATCTCTCTAGCCAGTACGTGCCAGAATAGTTTGAGGAGAAGTGGTCTGCTGATTTTTCTTCATTCCGGCATATGTAGCACTTTCTCAGCTGCCAGCTGCAAGCGGAGAGCCTGCCCTTCCGTCCGGCGGAGATAGACTTTAGCCAACTGGCCTCTCTCTGCCACTCTGAGATCTTTTGACTTTCCACTTGACACTCCTCAAGTGAGCTCAACTTTGTCAAAACGTGCTAAAAAGTGTCTGTGCGGCATGCATGTGTATTTATAGGGGAGTCCAGAACTGGTCACACGTTTTATTTGTGCAAATATTTTCCAGGGTTGTTTTAAAAAATTATAATATTAATATTACTATTAAAAATGCTTTTATATATAAGCACATTTTAACCCTCTGAGGTCGACCGTCACGGCGTGAATTGAGTCTTTTTTTTGTATCAGTGTAAAAAACACTAATAAAGCTCTGTTGATTTTGGTCACACAAGTAAGTGTTATATACCATTCAAATCTGAATGAACACGCCCACTACAGCTCATGTGCTCTAGTTACTTATAGTACATTTAATAAATATAGTACATATAATGCATTTATCTATAGTCACATCTTAGTTGCTAATATTATTAAAAAGTGAATAATAATAATGATAATAAACAATTATTTGATAGATTTTTATTAAATGTGTTTTAATGAAAGTGATTAACCGTTCAATAAACTATGATATAACAATTTATTATAATTATTATACATAAATATGTAATTTAAAATACATAATTATTTATTAAAAATCTGCAAATCTGTCTGAAATTGATCTTACTGAAATAAAGCTCTTTTGACAACTAGCCAATCACTCCCATAAATTAATTATTGATGATGATGATGATGATTATTATAGTAGTAGTATTTATTATTTGATAGATTCACAGCTATTATAGTTAACAATTTTTTTTCTCAGATAATTGAAATACGTTAATAGAAATAAAAACTAATTAATAAAAATGAATGTAAACTATATAGACATTCAAAACAACTACAAAAACAATTAATAAACCATGCCATAAAAACATTAATAGCACTAGAAAGATAATATACAAATAAAATGTAATTGTGAATTATGTAATGGTTTATAAACAGAAACTGTAATTGCATTGCAGTGATACTAAAATAACAAACGGTTTGATGCATTTTAATGAAAAGTTAATTTAATGAATACATACACTGTAATAATAACTATAATCAAGATTTATATAATAATAAATCTTTTAATATACAGCCACCAGGCCTGTGGTAGATCTCCTTTTAATGGTTTTAAAATAATATTTTGAAGTGTTTTCTGTAAAGGAAAACAGAGTACCAATTAATCTGTCTCAGTTCATGGCCAATTCTCTGTTATGATTTAGAGCAGTGAAGCTGTTGGGATGTGTGATATATTGGCAGTAGTAAAGCTGATACGCAGGCCTTTGTTACAGCAGGCAAGGGAGTAAAATTTTTGCTTTTGCTCACCAATAAAATACATCAGAGATCAAAGGTCTCAGACTTTATAGGGAACCTAGTCATGCTGTTAGACCTGGTAAAGTATACTTAAGGGTATGTGCTTACACACCCAGAGGCCAGAAGGGCTATTAAGGTGGCAGCATTTCACAGTAATTTGGAAGTCTGGAGACTGGGTGCTACATAACGCAGGGAAAATGCACACACCCAAACACTCTCGTCAGTTTTTCCTCTCTCTGTTTCTCACTTATCCATCTTGTGTCTGGTCATTTGATGAAACCTACATAGGCCAGTCCTCAAAGGGTCAATGGAGGTGCTGACAAGAAACAGCAAACACAAAGATAACACCTTACTGGATAAATCAAACACCTCAGCTCTTCCCACAGCAACATTGATCTACTCACTCGATAAGATGAGAATGGAGGATTACGCCTAGACTTGTTTTTAGGACAGTGTCTTTTTACCATACACTGTTCATGTTACTTATATTATATAAATTTGTCAAAGTGATTGTTTGGCTTGCAATTTTGGATTTCCTCATTAAACCATATTATTCTTTTTAATTTATATATATTTGTTTGTTTTTTTATTGATTAGAAATGTGCAGTACAGTTTGGACTACTACAGCTGACTTTTTTGTTGTTGTTGTTTATTTCTTTGTTTTTTATATCTGTAAAATTAGCTAATGCAAAATCTTGCTCGCCTTTCACATTTAGCATGTTCGCATATTATGTATTATTAAACAGTTTATTAAAATAAATGAATCAAATCTGACCCCAAAACAATTACATTTGCTAAGATGTAATGCATTTCAAATTGCTACTCATTCTATATTTATTTATTTATTGTAATAAACTTTAGAGTAGTGCATGCAAAAAGTGTGGTTATACAAAATAAATACTGTAATGTACTAATAATAACTTTGGTAAGATTTTTTTTTCCTGTTACCTATTAGTTGCCTACAGTATTAGCATGCATACTGTATCACTACAATATTAGCAATTTATTAGTGCTAAATAAGCACATATCAGTGTCTTATTCCCTTATATATCCTACCAGTACCTACACTTAACATCTACTTTACTATCTATTTATCTGTAAAAGAAATAAAAAATACAAAAATTGATGGAAAAACTCAATTGTTACCTATTCTATAACATTATACAAATGTAATTAATTCAAGCTAAAAAAATCCATAATGTTTCCTGCCATAGTTTGATTAGAACCATTGTACCCAAATTCGTTTATTTTATTTTTTTGTTTTAGAAAAGTAATGGGCGTTTTGGAATTGCTTAATCAACAATGCTAATTCTAGCTCTGTATTGTGGCATTTCTTATCCGAACTAAGCCGAGAAACACTGTTGATGGATGGGCGTTTGCCCTAGATTTGTTGAAGGGTGGAAGACTCAGGGGACAGTGTTAGAAGAACCATTAGCCTACATGTTGGGGATTTATTTTCTGTTGTCGTCGGTCAGATAAATGATTGTGCGTCTCAGGTGATGAGTGGAGTGTGTTTTAGAGCAGTGGCGCATCACTAGTGAAGAAATGTCAATCACCCCACTTCATTAGTTTGTCACATTAAGCCAGACTGATGGCGATGGGCGTTTGTTCGTGTACGGGCGAGTAGATTTGCATGAGTGAGGGAAAATGACTGCTTTCAAATGGCATGTTTGTCATCTTGCCTGTCATCACTGGACACACTTTTGATACAAGTGCTTCCCTGAGTACAGCACCCTTCACAACATGATGAAAAGACATTTCAAATCCTACAAGGGGTTAGGATGTTTTTGATAACATTTGCTTCATTCATTAAATATATTCACTAGTTTTGAATTTCTTTCATTTGTATAAGTGGTCAACTAATATGGATTAGTTTTTCATGCTTGTTGCTCATACTAATATCGAGTGGCCAATTCTCAGCATTATTGCTAATGTCTAAAAAATACAAATTTACTAAACATATAAAGAAAATATTCAAAAATACTGTTGTAATTGAAAAAATAATGTTTATTGACTTTCTGCACCAAGACAGATACAGTTCCGATTAGGGATGCTCATTTCGGTTATTTCTCATAACCGACAACCGAAGCACGTTAACCGATTATTAACCGGTTAACTAACAACATTATTTTAAATGAGAATTGAATTCAAAGGATAGCGCCTGT
>JAUCMT010000001.1:17040874-17053730 GCA_032357475.1 Enteromius thamalakanensis
TTAACTGATTGTGTTAACCGGTTAAACTTCTAATCGGTCGGTTAACGGTTAAACGGTTAAAATGAGCATCCCTAGTTCCGATTATTATGTCCTAGATCTATGTTCCTATTTGACATATCAGCTAAATGAGTGTAAAAGAGCTCCCCACAAAATCAGCCTTATATTCAGGAAAGATGCCTGGCTCCATCTCCTAGGAAACAAGGAAGGTTCTTGTAATTGCTTTCATTTTTGGAGATGAGGGAAAGGACTCCCTTATACTTTTGTAAATTGAATCAGTGCAGATGAGCAGCCGGGGTTACTCTTTCTCTATCTTTCAGGTAATTTACCAAATTACTCAAGCCGCTTTTTCCAGAAGATCAAGACAATGTCATTTCCCATCTTTTACGTCCTTGGGAACATAATGCATTCTTTTTCACTGCATAGAGTTGAAAAAAAAAAAGAGGAGCAAGAGACTTTTGACTCACAGCGTCATAGCCACCTTTCCAAAATTGACATTTTGTAAAATACTTCTCTACATACAGTCTAAGCTATAGTTCTAGTTCTCGAGTTTTCGTGTTATAAAAGTAGATCGGGGAAGGAAATGTTGCTGTCCAACTCAACCCTAGATTTCCTCTGGTACAGTAGTAGTGGAAGGCCTGATAGATGGAATGAGTTTATTGACTATTCTACATTGTGCCGCTGGAATTGTGTGAAATGTTCCCGGTGATTATCATACGGGTGTCAATAAATTCTTGTCTAATGGTGGCCAGACCTTGCTATAAATAATTTTAACATTGTTAAACTGCATGAAAGAGCTCATTTTGACAGCACTTGTTTTAATATAAAACTATAATAACCTCTGATTAATCTAAACTTTCTTCTGTATTTATTTATTTATTTTATCTGTCATCTATCATATCTCTCTCTGTTTCAGTGAGAATGTCCTGAATTTTTGAAGACAAATTTGTCCTCCCACACATTTTGGCTTCTATATTTCTGTCTTCCAAGAGCTTTTCTCTGTTTCCCATTGCAGGGGTTGCAGCCTCCTGTTTCAATCCTTTTTTGTATCTATTTAGCTACGCAGTCTCGCATTCAAAATCAGAAATGAATCACTTCTGATTCTTAAGACGTTATTGCGTAGCTCGTCAGTGATCTACGGCTCTGTATTAACTGCTACACATTTTAAAAACAGCTGATTGAGATTTACAGCTAATCAAAAACCGCCTTTACTGCCGAAATGCGGATGAATTAATTCGACAATTAAATCGCCCGGCCCTAATTGGCTGTTTTTCTTCCCCTTTTGCCTATCTATCAGAAATTCATCTCTAAATTCAGAAAGTGCTGTGAGTGCAAATCTGTCTGCAGTTTTGGTGAACCCCGAGTGCAGATATTCAAGTGATGATGAAGGTAAGATAGGGACATCTGATTCTAATGTCATATTAATAACTAGCAAAAAATCTGCTCAGTAAACTAAAAAAGGGAAAAGGGCATGCATAAACATGCATGTAAAATAAGTTGACACAACACAACATTAGACTTCGTCTGGTTATAAGCACAATCAGTGCAAGATGGTGCAGTCCTTTGAGAAACCACACAGAGCATGCTTCATTGTTTTTTTGTTGTTGTTTTTTTTGTCTCCCCTTTTATTTTGACCCTGCAAAAAGTGCCACTTGACCATGATTTTTTTCTTTCTTTTGTCTCTGAGGTAGATTTCATTGAAGGTGTTTCACTGAAGAAATTAATTTGTCCTAATCTCACCCCCCACCCAACCCATTTTGGGACCCGCATCACCCCCCACCCCCCTTTTGGCGGTTTGCTTTGTGCGGCAGTGCAGACAAAAGGACTGTCATGCAACACAAAGATTTAGCGAGATGGACCAAATGTAACGCAAATGGGGCTAAGGGCCTTAACCATGCCTGTCATATAGATAGCGCACTGGAACAAGAAGACGAGGACAGGTTCACAATTACTAAATACACATACAAACCTGTGAATGAGTCCCATTTAATGTCATCATCACAATTCAGTTCAAAGCCACAAAGTAATGAAGAAGCAGCCACTGTGGGTTTGTGTTTGTGCGGTGTAAATCACAAGCTGCCTGTTGCCATGGTAATTCATAAAGCCCCAACTAGTATGAAAGTGCTTTCTGATTGCAGTATTGAAAAACACAAGAAATATAAAATACTGGGTCAGAATTACTCGTATGAATACAATTAATGCTTTTTTTAATTAGGAACTTTAATAGACCTTACATTTATTTTGGGTTACACAGTGTCCTTGTTACAGTTTATTTATACTTATAAATACTAGTTAAGTACATGGTAAAATTAATTATTATGGCTACATGTACTTACTATATGGTTAGGGTTAAAATTAAGGTTTGTCTTAGGTTTTAATTATGCATAATTCATTGTTATTATAATAGTAAGTACATGTGACGCGTATAACAAGAACACCTCAATATAAAGTGTTACCTTATATTGGTTATATTAAATTTGTAAATAGCATATTTGTATATGTAAATAGCAATTATTCTTATATTCTTAATATTTACAGTATACAGTTAATCAGTTGAATGAATACAAGGAATCTGTTTTATTATCGAGACAGTAAAACATGCAAACATGTAAACATACAGTATCGTTAGCAATAGTAATCTAATATAGTTTGTAATAAATATTGGATGTACTGAATTTTTACATATTCATGTTGTACATTATTATTATTAGTAGTAGTAGTAGAAGAAATATTTATCGCTTCTAAAACAAGAGTTACCTTCTTAAATTCTTGCCATATTTTCTTCACTATCTACACAGCGTGCCCAAACCTTCTGTAACCTTCAAAAAAAAAAAAAAATGAACCCCCCCTCACCCATGCAGTGCAGTTGTAAAATCAAAGATGGAGTGTATAACATAACCCTGTCTAAAGATATGATTTAACAGATCACTTTATGTTAAAGTTTTGAAAGGTCAAAGCTGAAAGGCTTTCACTAGATATGAATTGGATATGTTTTGGTGAGTTTATTAAAAAAATGACAAAAAAAATTAGATTATATGTACAGAGGCATGCACTGGGAGGGGGAGAGGGGCCGAACACATCAGTGCTTTCGAGAATTGACAAGACTTTCAACCCTGCTCTGAAGCAGTTTCAATTTCAGTGTAGCAGCAGGCAATGTCTATTTAATACAGATTCTCTCCCTGAATGTGTGAAATGACCTCTTGTTAAGGAGGAAAAAAAATATGGCTGTACTAAGCTCTGTTTCTCGGTCTTGGGCAGATGCTCAGCAGTTGTTATTTCTGGTGGTATGTTGAAACGGCATATTATACATGGCACAGCCCTCCTTTGTTCGTATTGAAGAGGATTGTAAGAGCGGTGCTCTGGAGTACTTCACCGTTTTTTTCTATTACACCATTGGCTTTATAGAAAAGCTAGGGTTTATATTGTAAACCTTACATTACATGTACAGCTTAGGTTGCAGTTTTAGTGTCCAGAATCCCCAAACAGCAGTAAAACAAAAATCGCTGACATTTTTTCAATAGTGTATTTGTGGAACTTGGTCTGGTGTTACTTTTGGTACAATAAGCGGTGATAAATTATGTATCAGCACCGCTCCGTGTCTTCCATCCTATGTTCCACCACATCTTTTGATCGCAATGAGCTACTTTGAGAGGTCTTAACATACTCGGCTTCAATCAGCGGGGAGGTGTGGCGGTTCAGATAAGCCCATCCAGCTCCTTTCCATTCTGCATGGTCAGGCCATTTCACTTTGTGGCTCCATCAGCTGACACAAATCACACCTCAGGCACTGTTTGAGATACTGATTTATTGTTGACCTTTAGTTTTTAAATGTCTCCATTCTCTTTCGATGGCGTACAGACGCGTAGACCACCACGGTTACCAATAACAAACTGCGTGAGATATGTCCCGTTTAATTCACCATCGCGTGTGATGAATTGTGTACCAGGGTGGGGATGTTGTTATCAGATTGCAGCTTTGTTAAACATTTGATTAGGCATAGCAGCTACTGCCGCATATAGACTGGACTCGCTCGCAGTCATCTGGATGTGTGCAGGCTGAGGCGTGCTCGTGACAGATGTGGCCTCTGTTCCCGATCGGATGTCTCAGCCGCGCAATGTCTGAAAGATGGCTGTCGGAAAAACTGCCAGATTATCGTATTGAAGGTGTTGGAAACCTCTGTGAGGCTAATCACCTAAGCCTCAAATTCAATTATTCCAGATGGAGGACATTTTGCAATCTCTGATGGCTCAAATTGACTTTTGGGCAATTTCCTCAGTGGACGGCGCCGTGCTGTGGCATTAAACCAAAGGCTTAGGTCCACTGTATACATTTTTTTTTTTTTTTCCAGGTGGAAAGACCTGTATGATGCTCTCATCCTCATATGTCATTCCCCATTGAGTATGTATCTGTCCAAGCACACACTCCACAGATTTTTAAACACAGTCTTACCTGAAGATTTTCATAACACATTAATTTTTTCCTGTACCTCAGAGACATGACTTGTACTCTCTCTTTTTTTCTTTATGCAAGCATTAAAACGAGGTTTCCTCTCCAGCAATCATTGATATGCATGGACTGACCTTCCTAACTCTGGGCATGTGATTTGCACATTCCCCAAAGACAATGCCCCAAACCTGTCCTTCAAAGATGGCATTTACGTCACACGTATTCAGAGCTCTGGCTCCACTTGTATTGTTCTCTCCTGTGTCTTCACCGTGTGCTTTGTGTGTCTCTATCAGAATGAAACTATAACTGCCATGTTATATAACTATTAGGGCTGTCAATTTATGCTTATTTTGTACAATTAAAATAACGAAGAGAGAAAACACACACACACACACACACATACACAGCAACAACACATTCTCTATCCTATTTAGATTTGTATGCACTATAAGTCTGTCATAGATACTAACATATATAAATGTTATATGTACAGACCTACAGTATATATATATATATATATATAAAAACTTTATGAGATTTTAATGTTTTGCTTTAATAATGTTCTTTCTTAAATAGTTATTTTATTATTAATTCAATCTTTAAATTATTTTTGGATTATGTGCAATTGATTAATTAATTTGAATATTATGTAATTCATTCATTTTTAACCAGTTTCCATGATGCATATTATTTTTGCAAACATGATGCAAAAATAAAAATGAAGTACTTACAACAATAAAGGGAAAAAAAACACCTATGTTGTTGCTCTTTGTTTAAAGGGATAGTTCATCCTGAAATTCAAATCTTGTTAGTATTTATTCGCTTTCATTCTATTTTGAACTATGAATCACAAAAGAGAAAGTCATGCAGATTTGAATTTGCATGCTAGTGTGTAAATTATAACAATTTTATTTTTGGGTGCACTGTCCCTTTAAGACCTAACAAGCCGTTGGATTCTTTTTTTTAAAAAATCACCATGGAGAGAGGCTTTTCAAATATAATTTTTTTTATTTTTCTTCATGGAACTGACAAATATCTAAGCACTGTATTTTCTTTTCTGTTTTTCATATTCTCTGTTTACCAAGGCAAAACAAACATAATCTTAAAAAATGCCTTAAGACGAAAAACATAGCATTTTTCTTTCCTAATGGGATCTGTTGAACCCTCTATTGTGATTGTGAGCGCAGCGAGTGCATATGTGCGGTCTGTATTATAAGCAGTGAAAGCCGTCGTTGCCAGTTTCCAGCTAAAGTTTCTGTGTAGGTGTGCATCTGGCAGTCTGCATCACCTTGAGGATTCACCATCACTGAGATTTAATCTACATATCCACCCTCACTTTAGAGGAAGGTTCATGAGAAGTTCACGAGTGCACAATTTCCTCTTTCTTTCCCCTTCATTTGCAGGGTGAAAGGCTTGTGCTCTAAGTTGCAAGTACATGTTGTCTCATGTCATATTTATATTGCTTTTTGTAGAAATGCTATTTTGAGTTAAGTACAGCTCAGATGTGCTCGGACTGGGAAGTTCGGTTAGACACTGAACCCCCGATGCCCTCTAGTCTCTCTGAGTACGAACAATGACAGAACTCCAGAGACTATAACAGCTCCTCAGGAGCTGCCATCTTGGACGGGTGTGAAAATCTAATAGTGGAGAGCTGTGCCTTGCAGGGCTGTGTGTGCGAGTGTGTGCCCAGTGTTTGCACGTCTGTTTGTTTGCATACCCGCTGTACTCCTGTGACCGAGATGAAGCAACAGCTTGTCATCTTTCTGTCACGGAGCAGAGCTTTTTTTGGCCAGAATAAAAAGCAGGGCTTGGTGGGACGTCTAGGCACTGCCACCAGTAGACAGGCAAGCGGAGTGGCGGTTTGTGAGCATTCTGCATGTTGCGGGCATGCATTGAGAGCAAGCATAATGGGACGGTAGGTGGGCGTTTGGCACTTGAACTCCTACAGTGTCTGGGTTGTATGTGGCGCTCTGTTAAACCCATTAAAAGGGGGCAATGATGACCAGCTTAGCTGCTGCCTGTGCTCTTAACAACAGAGCCTCGCTTCAACATATTTCAGCTTATTATCCGTGATTCCTTCTCTTACTTTATGCAAAATAAGCCCTTGTGTCAAAGAGCAAGAGAAATAGGAATTGAGTTTTGAATTCTCTGTTAAAGCGATTCTTTGAATCCTGCCTTTTTGAAATATCTACATTATACCCTATCGCTTCTGAATGAATCCTTCTGATTGATCCACAGTGAGCCGTTGGGTCAGAAAAGAGAATTTAAACTCTAACCTGAGTCACTGTGAGTAGTACAGTAGTTTTTTTTGTGTTTTTTTATGGAAGTTTTCAGACTGATTGATATTCAGCCATATGGCCATAGTAATTATCTTTCGAATCAAGGGGCTTTCCGAAAGTATAAAAAATCACAATAAAACATTTCCTATCAGGTTTTTCTAAAGAAAATGTTAGAGCTGCTTGCCTACGTAAAACTCGTCACTGCAGTGCTTGAGTGGTTGTTAGCGTATTGGTATGTGGTTGCTAGGGTGTTCCGGGTCATTGCAAGAGAATGGCCATTGTGGTCTGGGTGTTTACTTATGGTTATTTTGTGGTTATCATAATTTTTATGATATACTCATCACACAGTATGATTTAAGATGCTCTTTCAGTGTGCATCTGTGGTGTTTGTTTTGTTTATTTTTTGGCATGTTTTATCATTTGTATGGTCAAATTAATCTAGTACCTTAAAGGTGCAGTGTGTTTATTGGCAGAAATGCAATATAACATACAAAACTATGGTTTCAGTCTGTATAAAGACCTTACATAATAAGCCATTATGATTTTATAACCTTAGAATGAGCAATTTATATCTACATACACCTCGGGTTCCCTTACATGGAGGTCGCCATTTACTGTAGTGCCGCTGTGTTTCTATAGTAGCCCTAAACGGACAAACGTCTACAGAAAGGGCGGGGTGAGCGGGGGACTTAGCCTTTTGTTGAAATTAGAATCCTAACCTCTAAATGCCGCTAAAAATTACACACTGCACCTTTAAGTACATTTTTGTTTTAAAAAAAGAATTAAGAATTCTACTCATTTGCAAAAGCAGTGTGCTTATAAAAAAAGTAAAACAAATGTAAAATGCAAAAAAGTGGTTATTTACTACAAATAAAAAGCAGTTGTATTTCTTAGTTATTTAAAAATGTATATTTGTTGCAGACATCTTGTAGTAAATGATCAGAGAATATATAAAGCTGGATTTTCCAAATAATGGCAAAATGATGTGTATTTTGTTCAATTGATGGCAGTCAACACGGGATTCAAATCCTACCTTTGTGTCAATTAATCATGTTAATGTGATTAATATACACAATGCACCACCAGCCCAAATACTCGCCACCCCCGCTTTAGTCATCACCACTTCTTAGGAGACAAAGAAAAAAAAATCTGTTAGCAGATGTTTAAATGATTAAGCTACTGTATATTTGTCAACCTGAAAAACATACAAAGAATTTAAAGATACATTTCCTGTTAAAGCTTGTGGATCAAGCCTTTAGTACACCCATAGGAGTAATTTTATTTTACTTCCAGCTGATAGAAATGCTGCACATGACAGGCCCTTAGTTATTATGGGATTCTTTGATCTTCAGCCCAAGGTTTAGCTCAATCTGGGTCTGCATGGGGTCCAACCCTCATCATTCAAATGTCTATCTTCATTCTATGATGTACTGCCCACGTGAACGTCATTGAAGGCCACTCAATTTTTGTCTCTGATGTACATTCTTTTTTGACATTTGAGTCAATTAATTGAGAATGAGGCTTGGTATGGGGCAATGACTCTTAGTTGGTAGCACTTGACATTTTCCTGGAGATGGCTCACATTTCATGTTCCTCAGGTTGTGGAATTCGTTTTCTATTATTATTATTATTATTAATACAGTTTTTCCCTTTATGTTGCCTCTCCTACAGGCTTCAGTGCCTGGACACAGACCATTTTCTATGTGTTTTCTCATTGGAAAACAGAAAGAAAATCAACATGTATTAATGAGCCTTCAACCTCACAACTCTTGCTTGCTGCATATTACCAGAAGACATCTTCACCTCTGGTTCCCAGTCACCCTAACCACTTTTTTCACCATCCTCTACCACCCAAACCACACATCTGACCTGAAATGCTCTTTGGAGAACTTTGGCTTGCTGTATAAGTACCCATGTTGTCACATGTCAGCCCCGCACCTCCACTAGCATATGCAGAGATGCAGCTGCTTGAAGAGAAGGTTAGCAATTAGGAGCAAATGGTGAGGCACTTTAATGGGAATCTGCATTATCTCTGACAAAAACGGCAGTAATTGTGGGTAATTAGTTCAATGAAATTTGGATCAATAAATATCACACAAATTTGAATGCAGGGCTCCAAGAGCAGATGGTATGCCCGGGCATGCACGTGGTGCAGCTGGGTGTTGAAGCCTCAACCTTTCCTTGCGTGCAAGGAGCCGTATATTTAGCGTGCAAAGTGATGAGCTTCTTGCTTTACAAAGGAACAAAGGAATTAATCGCTGGGACCTGATTTACTTCCACCTGTAGTAAAATTAACACATTAACGGATGCATAATTTAATCAGATTGCCAAATAAAACACAAACAAGGAAAACCATTCGACTTCACAAATGTAGTTAGCTCCCTCAAAACCTCCCACTGCGAAAATGATTCAGAAGAGCCTTCTTTGCTCGACAAGTTAATAATATATTGCAATTTGTTAATTAAGGGCAAAATGCATGGGAGTTTGGGTGTTTTCCCAACACAAATTAATCATTGAAATGAACAGAGAGAAGCCTCACGCTCGTTTGCGCCAGCCATAATGAAATAAAGGAGGCCTGCTGTTTGATGGGCTGTTTTGGGAAAGCGAGCCGTGTCTGTGTTGAAAGGAGAAATCAATAGCTGGTTGGGCGGTGATGCCCTGACTTCTCTGTCAAGCGCTCCACGCGCTTTATCTTTTCACGTGAGCTGGGTTTCCACTTTACACCTCCCATCTGCTTTGGGCGGCGATGATATTTCTTTTTCTAGTATTTGAATGTGTCCTCTGGTGTCATGGACGATTCAAGAGAGTGCATGACACAATATAGCGGCACCTCTCACTAACGGGGAATGGCGATGATGAGGATTCAGACTCATTATAGATAGTGAGCGTTCGTTTTCCACTTCTTTCGTAAGGTCCATTTCTTTCTTCTTTTACAGAGAGAAAGGGAGAGAAAGAGGGTGCGAGAGAGATTTTCAAAGTGGGAGTGATGCGAGGCCCATGCTGGGTTAACCAGCAGGAGGCGGTCTCTGAGCTCACAGCCAGTGAGAACTGATAAACACTTCTCAAAGACTGTTTTTGTCCAGACCAAACTTTAGGTTTCAGGAATAAGAGAAAGGGAGAGAGCAAATGAAAGAAGAAAGAGAAAATGTCCTCTGTGTAAAAGAAAGCACTAATGACAGTCAGGCTAGTGAGTGCTCATGAGTATTCATAGTGAAAACACAACGTGATGCCACTCGGCAGCTTGAGTCTGTTTTACGCGTCTTCTCAGTGGCCATATGACAAACAGTACAAGCAAAGAAACAAGTCAGATAGGGATTGCGCAGTTTGCTTTTTGCCTGTGCTGCATCCCCGCTGACAGATTTGAAACTTTAAAGATTAAAGATTAGTTCTTAAAAATCTCTATTTGTTTTTCAATTTTATTGAGCTAATGAAATGTTTATGTTTCTGAGCTAGATTCCTGGAAGGAATAAATACGGTTTATGTGGTAACGTTGAATTAAAGCCTGTCCAGTTTTACTTTATATGCTTTCTTATATTTAAGGCATGATTTTTAGTCAGTAATGACCTACATTTTGATTTGTCTGTCACGCAAGATATCTTCAAATATACATTAGAATCTCATTAGAATTTTGGTAGTTGATTTCTTTTTTTTTTTTTTTCGTTTTTAAAGCTATTTTATGGTCATTGAGTGTGCATTTATTTGATTATGATTCAGTAAAATTAATAATGTTATACAACTTTAAATTACTTTTATATTTTAATATATTTGAATGTCATTTATTCCTAAGGCAAAGCTGTAATATATATAGCTGTAATATATGTATACAAAAATTATACTTGGAATACAGAATTTATGATTATACTGATTGAAAACTGTTAATATTGACACTTAATTATTTCCATGTTTTAGCAGATAACTGATAAATAGACAATATTTAATTTTTATATTATTTTGTCCAAATAATATTTTAATACTACTACTAATTATATTGGTAGTAATAAAAAAAAAATCAGATGATTAAATTTAAAATTTTATGATAAAAAACTAAAAAGTACATTAAAATATATTAAAGCATTTGATTTAATATTTACTAAAAATAAATACAAACATAATTAAAAGCTATATATCAACAAGGTAATACAATATTAATATTTTTTAAAGATTAGTTTTGCAACTTAACTTTTTTCCCCATCCAGTTCCACACACACACACACACACACACACACACATATATATATATACCATGTATTTTTTCTTTCTCCCCAGCTCTATTTGTACTGCTGAATTCTTCCTTGACCCTCTGACCCATCGTTGCTCTCCCTTCATCAGAGACTTTTGTACTTGTGGCTTTGCCTCGTAGCAGGCCCAGTAGGCAGACCCTCTGTTCACACTCTCCACTTCTTTCTCCTTTTAAATGAGACACCTGACCTGGTCCATGTCCCCTAGTGGAGAAAGAGCAAGTGCTGACCTCAGAGAATCTCTAAAGCACCTGTGTCAGGTCCAGCTGTTGAGTATACAGTAAACCATGACACAAAATGCCATGTTTAAAGCACAGCTTATGTCTATTGGTGGCCTGGATTTGCAGTTTGTTTCATTTTGTTCTTAATATAGTTAACCTTAACACCCTAACAATATATAATATACCTTAACAGACAAGAACAGGAAAACAGTGCCACTCCAATCCTTGAGAAAGATGTACGCCACAAGCTCTGACAGGGGCCAATATCACCAGAGTGAGTTTCTTCAGCTTGTGGCTTATTTAATGCCCAAGCCCAATCAATTTTATTGATCTGAGCAGGAATCTTTCTTTATCATATGGGCTGTTTACACATACCCAATTACACTGCCGTTTGTCATAAATTTGCAGCTAGTTAATGATGGCCTCCTGTCATACTTTTACAGGGCATTGATTAAAACATTACAGCTCTAATTGAGTATGTGAATCGATCGACTCTTTGTCCTCTGAAGCCACAGCTCATCCAGGAAGAAAAAGAGTGCTTTCTCATTCCAGCTCTCTTTCTCTCTCTCACTTTCTGTTGCAGTGTTGTTTGTCCAAACCTTTGGATTAGGGCTGTAGAGAGATGAAGAAATATTATGGATGAGGAGAGAAGAGGGCGTGTCTATGAAATTCACTGAAATGAATCACTGATTTTCTTTTGTTCACTTACAATACCAGACCAGTGTTTGGGGCACACTTGACTGAATGCGTGTTTCTTTTAATTTAAAGGTTACAGAACTAGCATTTTAATTTTAATGAAGTTGGAACAGACAGTGAAGAAAAAGCAGCCAACAAGTGCTCAGCATAGTGCGAATGGGAACTCCTCTTGAAGTTAGTTTGATAGAATGCCCAGATTGTGCAGAGCCAGAATCTAGGCAAAGACGTACTTTGATAAACGCTGAAAGGTTGTTCTGATTTATTTATTTTTTAATCACAATCCAATTTGTAATAGTTTTAAAAACTGGAATATTATTTGAAAATGATTAGATTAGGGTTAGAGTTGTAAAACTTATTTTATTTTGCCATGTGCAAACATTTAGGTGGCAATTCAAAGATAACCTGTAGTAATTAATGCAGTTATTTCCTTGGTCATGAAAGAATCTAGTTCTTATGTTAAAGGATTTCCATAAACGTTATGCAGGGTAAGCAGGGTTGGTTAGAAGCATGTCATTCTCTCAGACTCGCTGTGTTAAGCAGCTGCTCATCCCAGCACTCCATGGGCCACCAATTACAGACACCGAGGGCTGGACACCTGCAGCTTTTATGGCTGCCTTTCAATTAAGAGCTGATTTAGGCCAGCAATAACCCTGTTACTCTCTTTCCAATGTACATAACTGCCTCAATTAAATAATTAAGGGGCAGGGGGATGTCTGAAACATTCTAGACATTACCTTATGTCTCCTGTGACCAGCTGTGGGCATCACTGGTGTCTACTGTATCTATAGGCCATGCATTGAATGCAGCTAAATGTGACAGCTCAGGTCTGTGGATTGTTGAACTTTTTCTTCCTGGGGACTGCATTTAGTGACAGTTTATGGTTTAAGTTTATGGTTTTCTAGTAGGGATGCTCATTTCGGTTATTTCTCATAACCGACAACCGACGCTCGTTAACCGATTATTAACCGGTTAACTGACA
>JAUCMT010000001.1:17073683-17099823 GCA_032357475.1 Enteromius thamalakanensis
TGTTAATCACTCATTCTTTGTAGATTCATCTTTCAGAAGGGCATATAAAACAAATTAACTCTCACAGGATACAGCGTTTTCTTCACTTGATGTAATCGATGTGGAGATTGTACTGTTTGGGGGCGGGGCAAGCTGTTCGCAACATAGAACGTGGGCGGACATTATGCAAAATACGTTACCTAGTGACGTGGCTTGGTAACAGAGAAAGATTCAAACTGCTGACGACTCGTTTAGGAGAATGTGAGTCGACTCTTGTTTTTGATAGACAATAACTTTATCTATCGTGCACTGTCAGCGTCACAACTTTGCACTTTATGTTCACATACAGCTACATGACACACTGCATGAACGATCATGTTTGAAAAAGCATAATTGGGGCACTTTAAGTACACAATAATACCAATTAATGTAGACCAATTACCAAACAAAGCTTAGTTTTGTTCAAGTAAAACATGGTCAGGTCAAAGAATCTGATTATTTTTTGACCCCCATTTTTAATGGTAGTCCAGTGTATGATGTTTGTTGTATATAAAATCTTACAGTTCAATAGATTTTGCTATCCTCACTTACAAAAATGAACTACTGTATAGTGTCCTGCACCCACTAACTACAAAAAAACTTTTTATTAACAGAGGTACATTTCAGATTCTGGTTAGAAATCGTATGTCATTAGACATCATGTATCAATTTAAATATATGTTTTCATATTCCCTAATCTTGATAAATACTGTTAAAAATGACAGTTATCAGCCAATATCAAATATTTTGCCAATGTATAGTTTGTTATGTTTATATACAGCAAATTATTACTTTATGAATTATAATTAAGTTACTCTTACCCAGTAGATTTACAAATAGAACAAGCGCTTTATAGTTAATATTTAAGATCTGTGTCATATCTGTATTATATATTCAGATTTTTGTTGTTGTTTATCCAAAATTTCCAGTATGTTTTGCAGCCATAATTTATTCATTCATTTGTGTTTTCCAACTTCCTTTCTCAAAGGAGGGAAAGGCTGAAGGAGGTCACACTGTCAGACTCAGACCTCTCTCTCACTTTCTGCGATTAAAATTTAACCAGCGCTCATGTCACCGCTGTTGGTTTTTGCCGAATGGCTGGCCAATACCCCAGGGAGGATAGCGCTTGTCTGAGGAGACCTGAACAAGCGAGGTTAAACCGTGTCATCCACCCCTCGCCTCATCCGCTCTGACAGTGTATGAGGGGTGCCGGCTGACCCGACCAGTGTCACATTAATTATGGCAATAATCACTCAGTGAGGCAGCTACCCTCAAATGCAGCCCCACCAGACTTTGTGACTCACTGCCAGCAAACTCCAAATGTTTGCATACAATTGCCAGTGTCTTGATTTATTTACCTCCCCCGCCAATCACCTTCTTTTCTTTTTTTTTTTTTTTTGTTTTCTGTCTGTCTGTAGATTTATGTAAATCTTGTATGAATGCATTTCTAACTAATCTGCGTAATTTTATATCCTTCAACATACAGTAAAATCTCTCTAGTCTTACGTGTGTCACACCGAAGCCCATACCTCAACACAGAAATTGTGTTTGGATCTCCTTTTTCACTGACTTTATGTAATAGACTGAGCTGTATAAATAGCCTCTGACATTTGCAGAAATTGTGGTCAAATCAGTAGTGCCTGACTGCACAAGAGAGTGCTGATTTTCTTAATACCTTTTGCATTAGGACTTTTGGTAAACATCCTACAGGATAGTTTTATCATCCCCTATTGACGCCTTTTTAAATGGCATGCTTGCAGCATGCTTACTAGCCAAGAAAAAAAAAAAAAACTTTTATTCAATACAGTCCCTCACATAATATACTGAGGTGCCAACAACATTTGTTCTAGTGCTTTATTATTCAACACAAGTGTTCAGTCATCAGTTCTCCTCTCTCTGCTTAAATGGATAGGGGAAAAATGTGATGTATATCATATAAGAAGAGAAAAAAATAAATAAATACATTGAGGTGAAGTCAGTGGCTGAAGCCCTGGGATATAACCCTGTGTGTGTGTTTGCATTATAGCGGTGAGGCCAGTGAATTTAGATGAGGCGTTTATTTCTCTAACGCTGGAGGGCTCACTCAGTCCATATCAATAATGCAGTGCTCCTTTGAAATGGATTGTTGTAACATACATTTATTACCACAAACCGAATAATGCATTGTTCTCACTCATTGTTTGCCATGGAGTTTGTGGGTTTAGGTAGACGTCACCTATTTGTTTCCTTTCAGACCACAAGGTCAGATTTTTGCATGTTGAAGAGATAGCAGGCTACTGTTGTGAATGCGAAAGACACATTTGCTCAAGCACAATAGTCACTGAATGAACTCTTATTTGGCTTTTTATTTCCCACTCTCTTTTGTCTTATGAAATCTTCTTGACTAAAATAAAATCAAACTTGAAATGAGAAAGATTTTGAGAAAAATGAAAAGATTAAAAAGGTGACTTTTGTAGTATTAGTAATAATAATAAGGACGGGTTTTGGTAACATACTGTAACACAACTTGTTTTATTATTTCAGTAAGCAAATAAGAATAAATAAATAACTAGGAAAGACACTTGGCTTGAATAATTAATATGTAAGGAATAACTGACAAATGGTCTTTTTAAAGTTGAAAAAAAATAATGCACGCCATGATGCAAAGCTTTACAATAGTCATTCATTTCTGTAAAATTGTCGTAATATTTTAATAATATTTTTTTTTTCTCGAAAAAATGCAAATATGTACATCCATCCTGGTCACATATTATTGTAGCACAGTTCCTGCTGTATACAAAGCAATTATGTGTTGGTCAGTAGTATATTATAAGTAGTTGAAATAATCACACATATCAGAGCATGTCCAAACATCTCAGTGTCCCCAAAATCACCTCAACCTCCAGTAACATTTTAATTAATATTCTGGTTAAATATCCAACTTCATATTTATATATAGCCAAAACTACTGTGTACTTACATTTACATTACTAATTTGTTACAATGCACTTATTATGTACGTGCATTATTTTTAAAAACATTTTTAATATCTGCATGTAATTACATTCCTTGCATCTTAACCCACCCTTAAACCTACCCATAGAACCAAACCTGTCCCTAACCTTACCCACCTCAACAGCAGCAAAAGGAATTTGCAATACAATATAAATGCAAAAACATGTTTTGATGTAACAGCATAGTAGTTAAGGCCACGCAATGTAAAATAAGACCAATATTTCCTATAGTCTGTCAGTTATTACGAGGGCATTAAGTCAACTGAGCACTGAGTACAATTAATATAAAGGAATTGACAAAATGATGTTAAAAAGAAGAAAAAGAAAAGTGCATGTCTCACCAGAGGACCTGTTGAATTCTAAAAATGTATGGCAGCTACACCTTTATAGATTTTTTTCTGGGTATCAGCATCTTTAAAAATGTACTTGTCTAGAAAATGTTAGGAATTCAACATCATTACTAAGAGCTGAATAACTAGCATGTCAAACAAAATAATTGATCACAGTGTGCCTGATGCAAGCCCTTGCAACAGGGACTTGATGTTTCTTTTTTGAGAACTTACAGTGAAGCGTTTCATGATAATACCTCACAGCTATTGCTCTCAGGCTCTTGAAACACCTGAAATACGTCGTATCAGAGAGGGCCATCTGCACTGCTTGGAGTCGGGAGTGATGGTGCGTTTGCGGCAGGCTCCGACGGATTCTCTGTCAGGGGTCAGCTGTGTGAGAAAGCACACTTTCTAACTATGGATTCTCTCAGGAACAAACAGAAAAAAAAAAAAACTGCTAATACTTTGCAAGAAACAAGAACATCCTCCTTTTTCTGTCCCAAACATGCTCTCTCGTTCTTTCTCCCCTGTACACAAGCTCACATTCGTACACTCTAAAACACAATAATACACTTAGTGACACACATTCATGCATTCAGGCACATAAACACATAGACGCACACACACACACCAGCAAGTGATGGGGACATCTGGAGTGTTTCTGCCTGACTGGTGCTAGATTCCCAGCGTGACTGACTCTGTAAGCGTTTAAAGCAACCTTCTCTTCACTCCTTCATCCTGTCTATCAGGAAAATAAATATATAATAAACACCTCACTTTCCGTGCATTAGACCAACTGCGTGTGATAATCCCATGTAACGCTTAGGTTAGTGAACCCTTTAATAGGTCGACCTGATTAAGGCACAAGCTGTTGATTGGACAAATGGCGTGTCACCTTCAATTACATGGGTTTGGGTGAACTGTACCGCCGTCCTCCTTTTGTGCGATTGAGTGTGTTTGGTGCGTGTTACAAAGGGACTCTGTACTGTCGTAACACTTCTGCCTTTATGAATAGTCTCTTTGTGCCCTTAATAGTGCTTATCCATTAACAGCCTTGGGTTAAAGAGACCACATTCAGCTATTACCTTCAGTCACATCTGCTAAAGCACTGTGACTTTATGTTATGCGAGAAATGCAATTTCCATATGCTTCAGAGACATCTATTAGTAGTTTTGTGTTGTCGTATTATTCCACTGTTGGTGTTTTGCTCTTTTACTTGTTTAGCCTTTGACCTCTTGAGATGAACCTCTTATATAAGTTGACTATGAAACAAATGAGTCATCTGTGTTGTATTGTATTGCTGAGAGCCTGATTTGTTATTACATGTCGTCTCAGCAACAACGCCTGAGAGGAATGAAAATGGGATCCTTTCAAAATGTCATTAAAAAATCATTATTGGCTTACTTTGACCTTTCTTTGAGTAACCATGCCTCTGTGCTTAATTTGGCATACATAATTAATGGAGGCCCATCCGCATTCGGAGAAAAACTTCCACACTCAATCTCTGTCAGTCACTTGCACGTGAAAGAGATGCAGGGCAGACTCGTTGTTGTGTAACTCGTTCACAATAATTTGGACAAATAAACTTGTATGCTTCTGTGTGCAGTAATTTAGTTTTTCTGATACGGCCGTGTAAAAACACAGTTATTGGTCTCTGTTATAGTCGCTATGAGGGCTGGGAGATTTTAATCGTTGCTTTATTTATGCGTAGTCTATCAGTAAAGCCTACGCAATGTCGTCTTCAGAATCAGAAGCGATTCATTTCCAATTTTGAACGTGAGATTGCGTGGCTCGTCAGTGATCTGCAGCTCTGTGTATCAACTGCCATGCATTAAAAAAAAATGGCTTTACTGACGAAATGCACATGAATTAATCAACGATTAAATTGCTATATAATAATTGTCTTGGTGAAAGTTATCTTAACTTTTACAATACAGTGACTCAAGCTCCTTCATGCATCTTTCATCAAAAATCTTTTTCGGAGGTCAGTTGTCTTGAGACTTTATACACTTTTAGAAACCTTCAGAGAGTTACATTTTTTTTTTACTTCCATACAATCTCAGATCAAAATGTATAAATTTACAGATTATTTTTTTTCTTTTTTTCTCTTTTCTTTTCTTTCCTTTTCCTTTACCTTTTTCTTTTTCTTTTTCTTTTCTTTTCTTTTCTTTTAATTCTGTCATTTTATTTAATAATATCAATAATGATAAATAATCTGTTATCAAAAAGATGCATTTGCAAGATGCATTTATCTCAGCTGATTTATCTATATTATAAACCCATATACATATATATAGTTAATATGCTAGATCAATTTCTAGATCGGTTTACAACATTGCTGCATTATTCAAATGATTAAAACTATTTAAAGAAATATTTTGCTATATTTTAACTTTTTTCATTATTCAGGCAGCTTATATAAATTGCAGTGTGTGAAGTGTTTGTACATTTATGTGGTTTGTACATTTATGTATTTTCCACATCACAAAACATTTTAATATTATCTAGTAAAGAAAAAAAAATTACACGTTTTTGCCTTGGCCATATTTTAGCACAAAAATTGTGAGTTTATTAAATAAGAAAAAAAGTTGATATACAAATTATTTGGCAATTACTAGTTTATTAAAATTATTTTCAGAGATCACAACCACACACATTTATTCATTTATTTTCTATATTTTCCCCTCAGTATTCAAATTTTTCTGTAAGTTGTAGCAAAATAAACCTAAGCTAGTAAGTGCACTGTAATTACGAGTATTTAACAGGAACAATAAGAGCAGAAAAACAGAAGATGGCCAGATTAGTGGAGCTAAATCAGCATTATGGTCATCACAGACCGAGACTCCCCCCTCATTAGACACTGCGGCACTTAGACGCCAGTAAAGTAGGTATGCCATAACCATGTCTCCCAACTTTCTTCTAATTGTGATATTAATAATTAACAGAGTAATATACTATCTGAATAAATCATGTGAAATGCCGCCCCAAAACTACTGCTAGAAAGTCTTGCAAATATTTATTCCTCTGACTGGCAGACCGAACACACTAAACAATCCCAAATTAACAGTTTCTTTTTTCTTTTTTTTTTACTTTAGCTTTTTTTAAGCTTTACTTTTGTTTTGATGGAAGTCTTCTTAAAAGCTTAGCAATCATCAAATGGTGTTGGGGAGGGAACAGATTTTTCTTTTCTTTTCTTTTTTTTACCCACAAACTGTGAGTATTTTATGTCTTTTTATAAATAGCGCTTTACTCAGTATTGCAATCAGTCTTATGAGCAATCATGTATAAGAGCTTTTCTCACTGTACTCAAATCTCTCCAAAAAAAAGTGATATTTCCCCCCCTTCTCAATTGGGAAATTGTGAAAAACTGTGATGAAAATCACGCTTACTTTACTTTATTTCTGCTAGATACAGTGATAAAATCTCTCTGAAATATAGTGTTTTGTTTTTGTTGTTGTTAAAATACATTGTCGATTGTATGTTATATAATAATAATGGTTTAGAATTGCATTGCATTTTTTTTTCATTTAATTTAATTTAATTATGTTTTATATTATATTAAAATATAATCATATTTTATTGCATTGCAATACTTTTTTTTTCTGAGAATATTAACATGTCCTTGACATTTTGTCATTGATGATGGCAACTTGCAATGCGCTGTAATTGTTCTTTTTTTATTCTTATTTTATTGCTTTTTTAACTGCAGTCAGCGCACACAACTAATAAAAAATTTTTTTCCATTCATTTACAAATATTAGATTTTTAGCATCACAACTAAACCCCCTACATGCATCTAATTTTCTCAGATTTCATATATCTAAATAAATTCGCAGTAGGAGGCTGTCTTAACAAGTGGCTAAAAGCAGAGCTTAATTATAGAATGAGTTTGAATCAGCCCATCGATTTGCCTCCTAACGATTGTTGCAAAGGTAGAACCAAATCTTTTAATTGTAAAGAAATTACCTTTTAACAAATGTATAATTTTATGTTTTTCATTACTTTATTATTGTAATTATATTATTGTTCTCATAAAGTTTTCATTATAATGTTTAAATATAGATTTGAAAATGGAAATGGGAAAAAATGCAAAGACCCTGCACTAGATCTAGTTGGTGATGATGATTATATTATTGTTACTATTATTATTATTTTCTTGGCTAGATAGCATATGTAGCGTCCGTGGTGAGATGATGATTATTGTTTAATGAACTATACACTCAGGCTATACTTTTTTTTTTTTTTTGACCTATAGATATTTACATTACTCTTACTTTTTTGTGCTCATGCGTTTAATTTGAAGGAGAAGAGAGTTTTCAGACAAGCTTATTAGCACTAAATTAAGAAGTCCCGAAGTTTCTTTTAACCCTCTCTAGAAAGGTTTAAGAAGTTCCCAGTGATGCCCCCTTTCTTTTTTTTTGTCTCCTCCTTGCCGATGTCATCCCTTCATAGCTTGTTCCAAATGTCAAGTGCTTTGTCTCCTGCTGCCTTGATGACAGCAGCAATTAGTCTATTCATGCTTCATTAACACTCCATTTTTAATCAGAATTAAAAGTGTGAGGGAGGAAACACACACACACACGCATGTGCGCACACATACTCTATAAACACACACATTTTAAAAGCGTACCCCATGCTGTTCCTTAACCTCTCTGTGCCCAAACCTATCGAGTAAGGCAGCTATTAGTAAGGTTTAATGTGTCCAGTAATGTGGCCATTTCATTTTTTTTCTTTCTTTCTTTTTTTTTATTTTAATAACTAATAGAGTTAATCACTTTGAGATTCACTTCTCAATGATGATGATTCAAAAGCAATCATTGGCTTTGACATGGAAGGGTGTGATTTTATTGTTGGGCAAGTTTCTCTGCCGTTGTACGGGAGGGGGAGAGAAAGAAGGAGGAGAAAGAGAACATGAATAGCACTCGACCGTGGCTTTGACCTTGTTAAAAGGGAACAAGGATTTTTGGGTGCACTCCATCGTAGCAACACACTCACCAAAGAGACGCGAATGGAAAGGCTATCTGGCTTTGTCACTTTTCATTAACCTCATGCCCTTCCCTCCACTGGAGGTAGACATGCACGTTTCTCCTCCTTTCCTCCTATCTTTCTGTCTTTCTGTTACCTGCGCACCAAACACTCGTCTGCGGGGTCACGCTGTTTTTGGGGAATTATTTAAAATAGTTCATGCATTATGCTCTTTAGCGTGACATGTCTAAAGAAATCTTCACGCAGACTATGTGATAGCTGCTGAGTCACCTGAAATAGATTTGATCTTTTAGTGTTTGTAAAACTTCATGATGACGTAAAAATTTCAAAATTATAAAAAAAAAAAAAAAAAAAAAAGATTTAAAAGTATTTATTTATTTTTCAACTTCTATCATTTTAAAATAGCTATGAGTTAGATGACCGGTTCCTGAATTTTAAATATCAAGCACAGCTTCATTTGCTGCTCTTATTTTTATTATTAGATTTTATTAATTTATTTCTTTCTATCTTTAAAGTGCTCATCACTCGAAACACCTTAAAGTTTTACACAGCCACTGAACCCTGCCAGTGATTAAAGAAAGAGAATAATGAAGAATGACTTGCTGTGCTATGATTGGGATTGTCATTTGCTGCTTGAATGGAAATCGCATACCATCAGAGGGGCTCTATCAAACGGCTTACATTTTTTAAAGTGAAAATATTTTAGGATATTATTCTGGCATTCCCATTTAAAATGGCATGGCAAGGTTTAAAAAAAAAAAAATATATATATATATATGTATGTATGTATAAAAACAGATTTATTTAACCAAGCTTTTTGGACAGCAGTTGATTGCGGTTTTATTTAGATTATTCTTCCGATGATGATGCAGTATTTTTTTTATATTAAATACGCTTGTGTAATGGTTTACCTTCAGCGTTCTCCTACGTTTTTAAAACGCTGTGAACAGCACTTTATAAATGTGTTTTCAACTTATTTTTCTTTAATGGCTCTATAACAGCCCTAAGTCTACAGTGTAGCAATCTATATATAACAGCCCTATCCTTTGTTCTGTGGAAATTATGTGTAGTCACGTCCTTTTTTCCCTCAGACAAGTATTTCTTTTCTTTTAATTATGCCATGTGAGTAATGTTAGAATTTATAAAAAAAAATTAAATAAATGAATAATAAAATAAAAGTTGCTAATATACAGTAAATGGTCTAACTCAACACATTATTTTAATATTACCAGCGTAACTTTGATAATTAATTAATAATAAATTAATAAATATTTACCATCAAAACAGTTCTTTAAATGCAACCTAAATGCAAATGCATGGAATTTAGTTTTTCAGTTGGTTAGTTCCACTACTGCTCACAATGACACCACAAGTATCAAATAAATAGAGAGTTATTCATACAGTTGTTAATGTTCATCCGCTTTAAAACTGATAGATGCAGGTGTCTCAAAACTGCTTTGTTAATTTGTCCAAAAAGTTTGACTGATGTTAATTTGACTGATGTTTAACATTGTTTCTAAAAACACAGTTTGAGACAAAAGACGTCAAGCTGGCTCAAGGACAAACAATTAAAAAACGAATGCGAGAACACATTCTTTGTGAATGGTCCCAAAGTGAACAATATGTATGGGATAATGCACAATCATCTGGTTATTATCACAAAATAAACCCTGCTAGGGTGATTAAATGCAAAGCCAGTCACAATTAAATAGTCTAGAGAGGTCTGTAATAAACAAGCAATATTCTGTGTTGCTTTATAAAGCCAAATTCCGTATATCTATGCAATGCTTCAGACATTTGTACAGTATTAATAAATAAATGGGTTATTTGTGACTAATTTGACTGCTTAAAAAAAATGGCTGAGTTAATTGTAGCCTGTATGCAGGGTAGACATGTGCACGTCTTGAGTGCATCTGCGGAACATCTGTCTGTGTCACCAGTATGTGACCCAGCGTTACAGACATTTCTCGAGAGTGAGCTTTCGCTCTTAATGAAATTTGAATGAAATTTCATGTAAATGACTGCGCTAATGATGTTAGCACAGGCGCTATGCATCCCTTCTGCAATTTCATCTCTCCAGACAGACATCGATGCAGCCCACTCTCCCCCTTTAATGATAGAGCACAGAGCAAATATAATCACACATGCCCCAACACCCCGCAAACATATGAGCGCCGCTGACAAACTTTATATGGCCTGGAACCTTTCCGGTGACTGAGGTTGTTGGTGGGGTAACGTGATATATTTTTTCTAATTTACTGGCTCCTGTTTCTTCTTATTTAGGCTGCATCAAATCACACACTCTCCCGGCGAGAGGCAAAGGTTTGCCGTGAGTTGTTGTGGCATCCTGCTGCTTTTATGATAAAAAAGACATCGTTTGGAATGAGCTTCCCCCCACAGCGCGTTGAACAGGGTGTTTAGACTGGCACTGGGCCACCCGTGTTTCCAGCCACATGTTCTGACGGACTGCTTGCGAGGGACACGATCGGGACGCGATGCCATTCCCATCCCCAGCTGAAATGAAAGCTAAAATGTCCCCGAACAAACACGATCACGGTAAAACCCATTGACAGGTAGTGAACAATGCGAGCAGATGAAAAGGAATACATCAAAGCCTTATGTTTTATTGCTCGTAAAAACTTTGATTTCTTTTTCATTTGCTGCTGTTGCATCATAGGGTCGGCTGTTAAGCCATTTCACACGCTTTTTTTGGCTCTTATTTCACACAACATACACATTTTCCAAAACTTAAGTGCACAATCAGTTGTTGGTAATATAACATTCGAATTGTCCAAGCTTGACTAATGGTTCCATTTTCGGACATGAGCTCGTCTCCCTCTCTCCCTTTGTCTCTTCTGCTCATTAGAGCTTCATTATGTCATTAGGGGCTTTGGAAATGGGTTTGAAAACAGGGCACATGAGTAAGAGGAGTCCTTAGAAAAATAATCAAACTGGTAATAACAATGAGGCCAATTTGATCTCCCCATTATGCCATTTTCAGGCATGTGGATGAATAATGAAAGAGAGATGAAGGATGTTCTCCGTGAAGGGAGGCCCTGGACCATGTCCAATTGTCAAGCAGAAGCCATATGTGAAATAAAAAGTCTTTCTCAAACAGACCCTGATGAAGATGCATGTGAGGAACGTGCCCTCTCTCAAACACGCGTGCACGCTAAGCTCAAAACATCCTTCCTTCTTTTCTCATCTGTCTTGTAAACACAGTAGAAGAACTGAAATTTTGCAGTCGTATTCTTAATTTTCTTTACAATGCAGCTAGTTCTTTCTTAGCTAGGAAAGGGATTGCGTAAGGGAAGTCTCGTACAAGCCTCAGATTTAATAACGCTTTTTTTTGTTGTTGGTTGAGCAGAGTCAGCAGGTCAGATCACAAATAAATGTGACCCTGGACCACAAAACCAGTCATAAGGTAAAATTTTACAAAACTGAGGTGTATACATCATATGAAAGCTCAATAATATGCTTTCTATTAATACATGGTTTGTTAGGAAAGGGCAATATTTGACCGAGAATCGGAGGGTGCAAAAAAAATTAAAAATTTAAATGCTGGGCAAATCACATTTCAAGTTGTCCAAATGAATATCTTCTCAATGCATTTTACTAATCAAAAATGACATTGTAATATGTTTACAGTAGAAATTTTACAAAAAAATCTTCATGGAACATGAACTTTACACTAAAATCTTTAAAATCTATAATTTTGACCAGTGCAATGTATTTTTGGATATTACTACAACTAAACCCCAGCGACTTGAGGCTGGTTTTGTGGTCCAGGGTCACAAATGTGTTAAATAGATGCTGTTTCTAGTATATTTCCATTAGGCAGACACTGTGATCCCCAGTGCACCAGTGCTATTGAAAAGCGAAGTGTTGTGTATTTCTTATCCTCATTTTTCCCCTTTCGCTCTATTAGCATGCCCATTCTCTTGCTCTTGCTCCCCCTCTCTATCACTCCGCCCACTTCCCCTTCTAGTTTACCTCTGCTCACCTCTCTCTACCTGTGGGTGGGTTTGCATTTGCCTTGATTCAAAGCAAAGCCCCTACTGTGCCCTTGAAGTGGAAGGCTGAGATTATTTTCAGGAGGAAAATCCATAAAGTTCTCTCCTCTCTCTTCACTCCCTCTCTCATTTTCAAAGGAAAAGACCTTTACAGTGTGTCCCTATGTCCTTTACTGAGATCCTGCAAACACGGCACACACAAAGAACACTTGGTTTGTACAGTTTGACAGCTTTTAATAAATATATACTTCCAGGCCATTTACACTATCAACCAGTGACTTATTTTTAGTGGAATGTGAACTGGTTAACCTGATATCCTTTGTATATGTTGGTGGTTGTACATATATTGTGTTTCTAGCATTTTTATATTTTTACTTTACTTTTTTTTTGTTTTATTAAGTTTACTTTTCAAAGATATAGATATATACAAACCTAAAACCCACTCCAAACCCATGCATCTTCAAAAATATAGACATAAAACATAAAAGTCTTTGGTTTAAGAGATTTTTAAATGATACTGATATGTAAATAAACTCTTAATTATCATATATGAAATGTAGGATAATAATATGTGTTTCAATAAATGACACAATATTATACACCATTATAACATATCATACTTCTTAATGCTGTAATAATAGGTTTTAATAGCATACATGTAATGAAGCAACTATTGTAATGCATGCAGTTTATGGGACATAGAAGCAGTGACCTTAGTGAGAACCAATGCAAATCTCTCTCACTCGTATACCAAGCTGCTTAGTCATTTAGAAACGTATAACTTGCGGTCTCGCTTCCTTCCCCTTTTCTATCCTTTCAGCCAATTGGTTGAGGAGTGGAAAAATGGCCTTGTTAATCATGAATATGGAACACACATTTTCCCCTCCCTTTCATACACGTTTGTTCTCTCCAGGTAGTCCGGTGTGGCTTGATTAACTTAGACTTACGTCAGGCACTCAATGTGAAGACCATGCCACTACGCTGCGGAATACGGCTCACGATAAGTGCCTGCTGTTTGACGTCCCGTCAGGAAATGACACAGAGCGAGTGCAGCACATATTATGCCCCCCCTGTGACTGCACTAAGGGACTGGCAGTGCTCTGGAGTGGTTGGGATGTGTCTGATATCTGGCGTCAGTACTGATCTGTCCTCTTCCCTTTGTGACATTGCCTCACTCCTTCCTCTCTTGGGCCCTGTTAAACATTTCAACTTCAGCTGAATACAGTTGTTATGCCAACTGAGTCGAACCTTAATTGGGTACTAGAAGTTAGAGAGCAATGAATTTAGTCTGGACTAGATGCATAAATGGTATAATGTACCATTAAGGTCATTAAGGTTATTTTTGGTCCTGGGTGCCTCATCTGTACACTTATGTTAAACTTTACTGCAGGGGTCTCTAAACTACAGCAAAGGACATTTCTACAATCTTTATCCTTAAATCCAGCCTCAGTTTAGTTTTATTCTTTCTTAAACATCTTTAAAAATGAGAAAATCTATTTGGATAGATCTTTTTATCTACAGTATATACACACACACAGTGTAAGTTTGGGATTAGTTTCAGTTTTTAATACCTTGTGAGGATGCATTAAATTGATTTAAACATGCTATTTACAAATAATTCATTAACAAATGACATTCTTCTCAAAACTATTTTATGGCCCAACTCTTTACGTTAATGACAATAAGAAATGAGCAGCAAATCAGCCTAGAATGATTTCTAAAGAATCATGTGACACTGAATGGGTGCTAAAATCCAGCTGTGCCATCACAAAAAATAAATTGCATTTTAACATCTAAAATATTATTTGTAATTATAATAAATTATTAAAATATTTATACACTATTGTTTAAAAGTTTTTTATTTGCATTAACTTGATTAAATGTGGCAGTTATTTCTACACATTTTTTTGTTACAAAGGATTTCTACTACAAGAAAATACTGTTCCTCTTGAACATTCTGTTTATCAAATAATAAATCAATCAGTCAGTCGCACTGTCCACAAAATAAATAAATTTAAAAAAATGAATAGCCCAACCTTTTCTATTATTGGTGGTAAGAGAAAATCAGCCTATTAAAATTATTTTTGAAAGATCATGTGACATATCCATCCTTGGTAAGCTTAATAGTTTATTAATATTTTTTTTTTTTCAAAAGCATTAAAAATCTTAAAACTCACACTAGCAAACAGTGGTGTACTTGCAATATATATGTATTACATTAATTTAATCCCCTGCTTATTTTTTAAAAAGCATATGTATGGGAGCAGCTTAAGTCTTAGGTGACATCAACAAACAAGCTGCCTATTCCTGCTTGCACCCATCAAAAAAGTTATATTACACATGCCTGCATGAGAACTTTTTGATCGCTTCCATTCATAATCAACTGAGCTGTCAACACTAGGAGCACCTGTTGCGCCAGTGTGTTTTCATTTGATCTGCAACTCATTTATTTTATAAAAAAAAAAAATTGTGATGAGCTGCAGCCACATTCTGTCTGATTTTACAAAGATTTTATGCATGGATTGATTGCTATGATTTTAGTCCTTTAAAAATGTAAAAAAAAAACGTATGATCTTTACATCAAAGTCAGATCATGATGTGTTTGGTCTCTTAATGGGACTGCTACCCTTAATTTGAATACTCCACTAATCATGAAGTTAAAATCAAAAACTGTGCTTTTAACTGTACAGTATATAGTTACAGTTTGTGGCTGCCACAACACTGTTTCCATATTATTTGCTCTTGAGCACAGTTCTCATTTTTATTTTGAGAGAGTGTTTACATTTAATTTACTGTTGTTATTATTAATCTTTTTTTTTTAAACATGGCAAATAAAAAATGTATTTATTTATTTATTCACTGAAATGCTTGGAGGGAGCCATGATTTGAAACATCCATTTTGTCGTAAACAGGAAGGAGCTCCATTTTCAGTAGACAAACTCCCTGCTAGCGATCAGTAAATGGCAGTGGGAATTCGTTCATTGAAAATTCACAGCAAATGAATTGGCTGAAGACCACACGAGGCACAAGCGGCTCTGAATTAGACTGATTGAACACTTCACTAAGTGAGATGACTACTTCAAAGATCAATTTACACATCTCACTGTGTATTGATCAAACTATTTGCAAGCCCGGCATTCTCACAGTGAGCATTTCAATTAACTGTACACAAATGTAGGAGTCGGATCAGTAAAATTTGCTAGCCTGGGTGGAAGGCAAAACATAGCATGTAGCTGTTTTTTGTTGTGAGGCAATTTGGGAAAGGCACACCTTGGTGTAGAATTCATTAAATTTATTAAAAGTGTCACATGGAAAATGCTAATTTACATCAGTGTCTATCAAACATCGGTAAATAAGAGTAAAAAGTGTATCACTGCGATCTCTGGAGATACTGAGTGTTAGTTCACAATATGTTTGTCTACTATAAATGCTCCCAACAGTGGGGGAGAAAAAGGTTTAATGTTTCCATGTGGCCACTAAAAATCCTTAACAGCCTTGTGGACTCTCCTTAAAAGTGACAATAAAGTGAAGTTATAGTGCAGTTTTTCATAGGTACACCAGAGACGGGTCAATAGCTATTGTTTTAGCCAGTGCATTATGAAAGAATGACACATAAGCCAGATCAATCAGCCAATCAGACGAAGCATTCTTCTGGAGTCATTTAACAGTGTAGCTAATGACCTAAGCATGATCATTATCCTCACCAGCGATTTCCCTTTTTCAATTCTGGGAAACATTTGGTTGTCTCTGAACATAATGACAATTCAGCTAAAGATGTTAACTCTGAGTGATTTTAGTCTCGTGTAGCCAGACTGTTCTCGCCCTCGACTGATTCTGTCCACTCTGACACAAAAAGCAACCATTCACTGGTTTATCTTAAAATAAAAATATTCTTTGTTGGCATCTAAAGTTCCATAAAGAACCTTAAAGTGCCCCAATTATGGGTTATGAAAGGTTCATATTTTGGTTTTGGGAGTCCCAAACAACAGGCTGGTATATGTGCAAGGCCAAAAAACACTTTATTTTCTTATACGCATTTAATTTGACCTTATTTATTCAACAACTCAGAACTTTATTCAGACCTCTCCAGTGATTGGACTATTTCAGTTAAAGCAGCATTTGAGCTTTTAACGCTCCAAAAGCAGCACCTTGTGGCAAAGAATGAATTTACATTTTCTTTCAGACAAGCACAAAAAGACAAATGGACAGGCAATATGACAAGGTTTCATTTTGACATCAAAGCAAAGCAGCATGGGACTCGTTTTGGTAATTTAGAATCAACACTTTCTTTTAAGAGACAAGAACTTTATACATGGAGCACTTTCAGATTTAAAACTCAGCGGGATGTTTTAATTCGCTTAAAACTGTGTTACACACTGCATGAAAGCTCATTTTCAAAAATCCATAATGGGGGACTTTAACCCTCTGAAGTCTGAGGTGATTTTGGGACCCTTGAGATGTTTGGACATGCTCTGATATTTGTGCTTTTTTCGGCTACTTTAGAACATATTATCGACCAACCTGTATTTTTCTCGTAATCAGCACAAACTGCTCTACAATAATATGCAACCAAAATGAATTAAAATGTTTACATTTTTTAGGAAAAAAATATGTGTGGTTAGTAAGTTAGTAAAAAAAACTAGCTGAAATAAGCCCAAGAATCTCATACTGAATAGTAATGCACAATACTAAGAGTAACCAGTGTATTAGGCTAGAATATTTACTTCAGTCTATTAAACATTTCTATTACACAGAAGGTTCCTTCAAACTCCAAAATGCTTTTTTTGTGTACTGTGATAGTATAGTATAGGTAAGAACAAACTAGTTCAGCTCATAGATATCTAGTGTGTTGTTATTTGTGCAAGTTTGGATCTTGTGCAACATGCTTCAGAGGGTCAGTCAACAGATTTAATCTGTAACACCGTAACATGACTCACAAGTCATCCAGTCCACTTCTTTTAGTCAAAGCTGTGGTTGTAACACTTTTTTTTTGTCTCTTGTCTGCTGTCCACATGAGAGAATCGATGCTAAGGGTGAGTTTTCGAGGTGTAGGGATAATAGCCTTCTGACAGCCATGAGAGCAGGCAAAAGAAATTCTTATAAAGCAGAGTCAGGCCTCTGCTTTCCTGTTTCTGGCGTGTTCCACAAGCCGAGTAATGAGGTCAAGCAGCTAGGTGCTGTTACCGCAGAGCTCAGGAGCTGACGGCTAGGAGCTGATGCGCTATGGACACTCATGTTTTAATCTCTCACATGGCTTCCTCCTTCACTCATTATCAGATTGACAGTTTTTATGGTTCAAGCAGGCAGCCCGGCTCTCACAGTGCTGTAATATATGCAGGCGTTCCCTCCTGACCTTGAAAGATAGCTCAGCTAAATTTTCTTGATTCCTTTCAATGACAGATTCTGCTCTTATCAGTGCGGATGTATTTCACTGGCTTGATTAGTTTGTTGAACCTCTTACACTACTGATGTAATGAGCATTTTTTGGTAGTGATTGGCGTAATAGTGTTGTTGTACGCACGACAGATGTTCACCATGTTTGCTACCAAACTCCACTTTAAAAAAAAAAAAAAAATTATATACTTGAATTGAATTTGAAATACATTTATTGCATGTTAAGTGGTACTACGGGTACATTTATTTATTTATGCACTTAATAAAAATACCATACAACTGTAATTTTAATATACTAATACTTTAGTCTAATTAACTAAAATTAATTAGTAGTACTGAAGACCAACTAAAGATATACGGAAGTGTATTTAATTGTGCTGAAGTGGCACTACTGCAAGTATAATTCAGGTACACTTTAAATATCTTACATTGAAGAGACTGATTATGGTATTTTTTTTATCAGTAAGTCTCACAAGTTATGCCAGAAATTATATTAATGAGTTTGAAGTATACTTAGCATAAAATAATTGCAATTTTAATTATTTAACTTTTTTGCTATGATCTCTGTATTATAATACATGTTAAATGCAGAGGCCAACATTAATATAGTTATTGTAAATTATCCAGAGCACTAAATTATTGTATTAAACCCTTCTATAAAAGATCCTACCTATGGTTCATACATTAATTTATTGTGTTATTCACCCTTTCTCTTTGATTAAATAAAAGCCATGCCACTAAAAAAAAATATTAAAGTTTTTTTTTTTAATGTTGTTGGCAGCTTAACTGACCTTGTTTGAGCACGTAATTGTGTTATTCCCGTGTGAAGAATTGAATAGAATCAAAAGATGTTCTGTTGAAAACAAGTGAAAGGAATGTCACATGTTACGAACAAGAGAACCGAATACCTGAATATGCATTTTTCTCGTGCCTTATGCAAGATAAAAAAGCCCAGGTAAATATTGCTTTGAAGGCTCGTACAATCTGCCCCATCACAGGCAATAGCTCTCGCCTATCATCATCATCATCAGTCTTGTTAATTATAATCATTTTGCTTGTGTCAAAGGTATCCAGCCCCAGAACCGTTTGCCCTGTTCCACACAGAAACGTAATTGTAGTTTCTCCCTCTCTTTCTCGTTTCTTCACCGTAATGAAATGTGAAATATGATGTTCTGTCAGCAAAAAGCATTGTTTTCTTTAGGGTTTATGATAGCCGGGAGGCTGTGTTCAGACAAAAACTCGCTCAGGGCTTTTTGACTAACTTGATGGAATAGATGGTCTGTCTGACTGCTTGCCCACATCAATAGGTATTCTGATGCTCAAGGTCCTGTAAATGCTTTAGCACAAAAGCCATTAAAATCCTACTTCTGCTGTGGGAGAAAGTATTTTCTCTTGTACTCAGGGCCCTCATCGCTTTCCCAAGCGCGTGTTTTTTCGTCACATTGAGTTGCTTTTACACTGCAACATTAATGACGCTGAACTGCGTTTGAACTCCGTGTTCTGCTCTGACATTTTTCCCAAGTCCTGCAACCCAGACTGTTTGCATAAAGTGCCTTCAGAGTGTCATATTTCAAGTAGACAGAGTGTCTATCATTAAATAATTCATCTGTGTGCAGATGTCTTGACATGGCAATTAATATTTATTGAATTAAAAACCCCGCAAGAGCAGCCGTCTGAGTCCCCCCACCTTTTTTTTGGAAAGAAAAGCAGAGGTGAAGAAATATATTGTGAAATCTAATCATTTGTTTTATCTGTCCTGCCTCATTTTTCCTCTGAGAGCACACATTCTGTGTTTTAACATCTATGGTGTTTGTTATGTTAGATCAAGATTACAGCAATTTTCGATTTAGTTTTACACCTTACATTTGAGAACAATTTCACCTCCGTTGCCTCACGTGGTCGTCTGGTTTCAATTAGCGACTTCTAGAATGTCCTGGGAGGGGCTAATAGCACAATTACAAAAAAAATAAATAAAAAAATGAAATCACATATTACTTCAAATCATCCCCTGCTGTGTTTTTATAACCTAAGTTGAAAATAGTCGCAATATGCTCCGTGTCTTAGTGCTTAAACGTCTCTTCTTAGAGGAAAGCTGTGAAATCTGGTTTTGATATAAGTTACAGTTACAAAATTGTGTTCTTTTTATAGTCAGGTAGGTACTAAATTCTGCATAGTAATAGTAATTTATTTAAATTATGTTTAATGGTTGATAATAATTATAATAACATTATAAATGTTCCTTGCATATGTATATTTTCACAAAATAATGGCCAAATGTAATATGTTACACACTAGATGAGCAAATGAGTGCAGTATTCATGTACAGTAAGTTGGAGTAATCAAGATATCACAATTTGATTCAGCAATGAAGTGCAATTTCTGACTTGATATTGCTAATTACTGTATTTCTTACATTATTCTTCCAACTTCTTACATTATTTCTTAATCTCCTGCCATTTTCTAAGTAAAGTTGCTACTAGCTGTCATTGCAACAATTACAGTGATTTATTGCAGGGGTAATACATATAATATTCCTAGTGCATACAGTACTTGCATTATAATTATAATGATGACAAGAAAGAGAACAAAAATATCAATTGTTTTAAATACATTACGCAAGATTAACAAATCATCCTGACCACAATCAACTGCATTTTTATGAATTCCAAATCATGTTAGAATTACTCAAGTAAAAAAAAAAAGAAAAATACCAATAATAGGGTAATTTATTGCAATGTGTGGAGGCTCAAATTCAAAGTAACCACACCTTCACCTATTAGTTTGTCCATTCAGCAATTTAATTCTAATTGGCCCTTTAAGGGAGAACCAAGTTCATAAGGTCATAAGCTATTTTTGTAGCAAAGTGCTTTGGAAGAAGCTTTTTTTTCCCTTATCCCTCCTGTCTAATATGACAGAGCGTCTTCCGCATCATTACATCCCCCAGACAGTCATCAGCGCAGGGAGTAAGAGTTGGCTGTGGGGAAATTAGATTGCAAAACTCCCTCTCCTCCCGCTTCCCGGGCCTTTTTTGGGCTAAATACCTGATTATCCCACATTTAGGAGTGTGGGGAAAAAGAAAAAAAATACAGCAGCTGGATTGTAATCAATCCTTTTAAAAAGTGCAGCTTGCACGGCACTTCTCTCCAGCAGGATAAATGTGACACAGAGGCCTCCGATTCCGCTCCCCTGATGAATCGCTCCCCGCTTAATGATTACGGGAATTGTCATCGACTGATCATCAGTCTCCATTTATTTCAAATCAACGTCAGGAGTTTGTAGGGCCCCGAATATGAGAGAGTGTGTGTTGTGTGTGTGTGTGTGTGTGTGTGTATGTGTGAGTATGTTTTCTCTAGATTGCCTCTTCTCATCTGCACCGCTCCATAAGGAGCGTCAGAGCGGGGTCATGTATCATACCAGTGTGTGTGTGTGTGTGTGCTTGCGGTGGGATGGTAGAGTGCAGACCCCCCTAGTGTCATTTGCCCCCTGAGTGGTGCTGTTTTAGGAGCCCCACTGAACATCTCATCTCCGCCTTCTCAACAGTAATAGTTCTTTTGACACAGGCTCTAATATTCTCAGAAATACTTTTACAAACACAAGTATTACATACTGTACTTTTTTGTGTGTGGATTTGTACACTTTAGCTGTAAAAAAAAATAACTAAATGTCTTTTTTTACTCTATTTTTAATGGGTGATCTATTTTTTGTTACACTTTGCTTATAAAATATACACAATACACATACAGCATGTACATTTTGTATGTTTGGATAGACACTGAAAAAAAACAACATATTGACAGCATATTAAAAAAAAATTATATTATGTTGTATTATATTATATTAAATTATAAATACATTTAAATGATAATATATCATATTGGGACAAATCTTCACAGTTTCTCTGACCAATGATAAAACATTTTATCTATGAAATATATCTAATTTATTTACTAACTGAAATACATTGTAAATGCAATACAATGAATATAAAAAAAAAACATTTCTAAAAGGCTTTATATTTTAGATGCTCAGTATTTTTTATTTCGTTTTTTTTATATCTAGGCAAACACAAAAATGTGCATGTGATAAAACCCACTATACTGATATCTACAGATAGTAATAAATATACAGTATGATGATTTATATGAGTTGTAAGTATTAGGTGACCGCTTCAGTCGTTGATACGTTTCTCTTTGACACACATACAGAGAATAATAGTTCATCACCCGGTGTCTATGGCTGTGACACTCTCCTGTCTTCTGTTTGCTTTCTTCTCTTATAGCAGGGCTGTAGTTAATACCCAGTGCTCGGTCCACAGAACTGACGTTAAGCAGACTCGGGTCTGTGTTTCAGGGTTAAGCTAGATTAAAGCAAAGAACCCCTTTTACACAGCTTTGTGTTCCAGATTTTCTCCATTAGTCTGCAGGCCTTTCACCTCAAGGCCTCATGTGTGAGCTGCGTCACCTGAATATTTGATCTATAGGCCAAAATCCCTCATGCAAGGAATTAAGCAATGTGTTTTAACTTCTACAATATAATAGATGGGTACTCATGCGACGTGTGGAAAGTCAATCCTTTAAGGCCCTTTCATGCAAATTCAAATTCTTTCTATTCTTTAACAATTTGGACTTTTCTGAAACACATGATTTCATATATAAAGTCAGACCAGTAATATTTACTGCTGCAAAGAAAAGAAAAATCATAATTAAAAAAAAAAATGTACATGCTGTTAATATTTTTACTAAATTTGCCATTATAATGTGAGTGCTCTTTTTATGAATTTATGACTAATAGCTTTTTAATGAATACATTATTTATGAAATAAAATTTTATGTATAGAAAAATTAAGGTCAGTGGCAAAAACATCTTTACTAAATATGTAAAATTGAAAATATTAGTTCATAAAGTGCTGGATTATATGTAAAATCTGCTATAAATACATGTTATATGCTGACTTCTGCAGTAAGGAAACATGCTGAATTAAAATGGAAAATGTATATTTATACATTTGAATGTTTGAGAAGATGTAAATATTTGAAGGATAAAAAATAAACAGTATGTTTGACGCAGGTTAAATGTGTGAATTGCTCTGTTAAATTACTGAATTTTTGACTTTGTAAACTGTGTTTTTATCATTTTTTATTTGTGCTCAAAAAGCGAAAGAAAACAACAGCAGTTTCAGATGCTTGCTGTTTAATGTTGGTTAGCAAAAATGACTCAGTGCCTTGGCATGACTAAAAATGTGTGCCTGACGTGGCTCCGGACACGACTGAAAGTTCAAATTTATTGGCACATTTTTATTCGCAGTGAATAATGACATTCAAACTGAGAGGAAAAAAGAAAGTTTATTGTTGGGCAAAGATCTGTCCCTGGTCTGAATTGATTTATATAAATGCATTATGCCTGTTCAAAATCATCTTTAGTTTTTTTCCTGAATAATTGCACTTGGCTTGAAAGAGCGCAAGACAAAACCAGAGCTTGACTCTGGTCACAATGACAGGTATATTTTCAAGTGTACTTGTAACAAAATGCACAATATTATCTGATGGCCTTCATACCGTTTAACAATTAGTTGAAAAGATCTTCCATTACTCCACTGTGTAAAATCTAAAATATCAGTTGGGTTTTCACTATTCAGATCCACTCCACTCAAGCCAAATCAAACAGGCTCAACTAGGATCATATTCATACTGAGACGACTCGTGTGTACGGTATAAGACATGATTAGCAATTCATAATTCTTAGCCAAGTCTCAGCAGTATTTCTACAAGCGCTCTTTCAACAAGCTCCATGGCGGGGTACAGTAGGTGTCAATGAAGTCTGTCTTATCCTGGTTTCTGTGAGGTTCTGACTCGAGGCTCTCCATCCCGAGACGTGTTCTGTCAGGAGAGCGCCGATGCACCTGAGATAGTAAGACTTACAGGTTAATGTAGTCTTTGACGCTGGCAAATTAACGCAACCAAAATAGACCAATTGACCCCATTAATTTCTTCTTCCACAATTATCCCCAGGGCCGGAGGAAGGAGGCGAAACAATAAATCACAATTAAGCCTAAGTCAGCTGTGTTCATTAAGCTTCATAAGGACTAAATCTGCACTCTTCATTCTGGGAAATTTGCAATCAGAAGTATGGGTCACTTAGATGCAGAAGTAGTCGGTGGATTGATTAAGATGGTCTGAAAAGTGTGCAGATTGATTAGTGTGTACTAGGCTTTAGAGAGACTTCTAAAGTAGAGGTCTGGCACAGGTTGAAGTAACTGCCTAGATTTGGTAGGTGTTTTGAATTTGTAATTTGTTTGCAAGTATGCATCTTGTTTTGAACGTAAAGTCCAGAGGTACGCTAATTTATTTATTTATCTAAAATTATGTACCAACACTGGCAGCAAAAAAATGAATATGAGATAAAAAAAAAATTCAGAATCAAAGCAATTTCTCTAAGTCTTTGAAAGTACAACCCTCCTAAATGCCATATGCAAAATATGAGACTTTTTTCTTGCTTCTCAGATTAAACGCAGCTGTTTGCCTTTGATGGAAAAGAACGTTGAATAGAGTAAATAACGTTCTCAAAATTTTTTCTGGTGTTCATTAACACTAAATTAATTGATAACAGGCTTTTTTTGTGGACAGCATTGCAGAGATTCTTCCATAACTTCAATACGCTTTGTACATTTAATCACTTTCACCAGAACATAGAGTCAGCAGGTTTTTTATTTATTTATTTATTTTTTATAAAGATGATAGAAAATTGCTCTTTGACCAGACCTCTAGAGATATTGTGGTTTGATTGCCGTTTCCCACCATGCAGCCAAAAGCTATACAATCTCTCTGAAAAATAAACACATTTTAAAAATGTATTTTAATCTGTATGTAAATGCAATATGAAATAAAAATACTTTAGCTGATTTATATTTAAATCACTTTGTTGTTCCATGTTTGACTGTAATTTAAATTATTTAACAAATATTTCTGCCCAGCATTTTGTTGTCATAGTTTATTTAAGTAGTTAATTAATTACATAGTAGCAGCATTAAGAACGTAAAAGATCAGAACACTTTTGATTAGCCATATTGTCAAATAAAAATGACACAATTTAGTTTCTTCATAATGTTATCTCTCCAGTCATCGCTGAAGAAAGTGCATCAACATATATCAGGAAACTAAGCAAAGTGCAGCTACATTTGTACCTCTCAAGAAAACGTTCTGGTGGTTTCACTTATTTACCGACATCTTTATTTCACATTTTGACCAAAGCATCACGAAATGAAAATTACCACCACCCGTCGTGTCTAATGCCTTTTCTCATCCCATAATTCTCCAAACCCTTTCAACATGCATTCAGTTGTTCTCTGACGGCAGGAGCAGTGGCGCCTGTTCGTTTAGAGGAATAAAAAAAAAGGGAGGGATGAGTGGAGAGGAACCCACCTCAATCAAGAGGTCCATTCATAATTGAGGAGGGGAGAGATCTGTGCAGCAGGTCAAAAAACTCTACTGCATAATTGAGGAGCAGCTAAAGCTGGAGTGGCTCCATGGTGGCACTCTGCAGCCATAAAAAAAGTTCCTGAGAGGCCGTGCGTGTGTATGTTTGTGCGCGCGTGTGTGTGCGTGTGTGTGTGTGTGTGTGTGTGTGTGTGTGTGGACGCATTTGGTTGAACCTTGCCATGTCTGTGACCCAGCTATCTTGAGTGCACAGTTTAGAATCTTTTAAACGACACAGATCTAGAAATCTTTCAAGCGTTAAGTTTACATGGACAAACTGACACTGATTATTATTAATCACCTGAAAATGTCATGTTAATGCATTAAACAGGGTTCTTTTATTGAGTAAAGGTCATAAACGGTTTGGAAAACCCCATTTGGCACAGTTTGATTTAACAGTCAACTATCAAAAGCCAGAAAAAAGCAAGAAAACTGTATTTACATTAGATTTTGGAAATTAAAATTAAAGTAAAATCAATGTGCTTTGTTTTTTTACCTTTGCCTGTTAGCCTAATATAGTTTTCTTTAAATGGTAACTAAATTAATGAATTAATTAATTAATTAATATACATCTAAATTGATATATTTTAAGTAATTTTAAGTTATTATTAGTGTATTATTTGTTACATATAAATACACACACAAAAAACTAATATATATATATATATTATATTACAGTTTTTCTCAGTCACTTTGGTGCATTTCTCAAAACAGTATTTAAATTTGCAAAACAGTTAATGCATTCCTCAAAACTATGCAAACTGCAAAACCTAGTTATTAACCTGCAAAAGCCTATCACTTGCTCAAAATGGATAGTACATTGCTCAAAAGCAAGTTTTCATGACAATGAAAGTGTCAGTGTCGTCAAAATGAAAAGTCCTGACACCATTGTTTATGAACAAGATAGTCAAATGGCTTTGTCATGTTTTCATTAT
>JAUCMT010000001.1:17099923-17134761 GCA_032357475.1 Enteromius thamalakanensis
TTTGACTGACATGACATAAGCAAATGATAATGTTATAAAACAGCAGAGAGTTGTATGAAAGCAATTGATGCATGTCCGAAAGCGTTTGCAATTTGTTGGAAAGAATGAGAAACTGCTACTATGATGTGTACAAATGACTAATTGTTTTGAGAAATGCATTTACTGTCGTGCAAAAGTACTGTTGTGAGAAATGCACCAAAGCAACTGAGAAAAACTGTAATAATAATATTAAGTCAAAGTTTCTGCATTGTTGGGTTTGTGTGTGTGTGCTTACTGAAAGAAAGACAGAAAGAAAGAAAGAAAGAAAGAAAGACAGGAAGAAAGAAAGAAAGAAAGAAGTGGTGATCATGATGAATAGTTAGTTATTTAGTTTCTTTAAGTACGACACAACTTAGCATTTTACTGCACCATTTATTTCTCAGTTGGCAAGAATGATTTCAAATGCCAAATCTGTCTTCTGAGCAGACGCTCTTTTGGAAGATGCCATTTCTCATGACTGCAGAGTGTTGGGTTTTTTCTTCTTTTTCTTCTTCTGGGGGCTGGTGAATGCCCTGTGTTTGACCCTGAAGGGTTGAGTCATATGTGTTGGTCCTCTTGATCTGAAAGGCTCGGAAAGCCTCCCTCACCCTTTCAAAGCAATGTCACCTGTGCTCAAGAAAGCGAAAGTTCAGCTTGTGCTACAAACGGTGAGTCAGTTTCCCTGACACCTTCGCCATACTGTTAAATTATGGATTTGCATTCCTCTTCCTAAGATGCCTAAGTGACTCGGCACCAGGAAGTCAGTAAATACATCTCCAGTTCTGGGAGTTTCTGCCAAAAAAGAGAGGCAAGGAAAGTTGTCAGGAGGTGGAGGGGAATTTCCATACAGAGCAATTGGCTGTCAAAATTGGCTGTCAGTTTTTTTTTTTTTTCCTTATCCCTTCTTACTTCCAGAGTTGAACCCAGTCGCACATTTGCTGAGGGTTAACTCGACGGAGAACTCTTTGGATGGAGTTCCTGAAAGGTTTCTGTCATGCATATGTAGTCATGACAGGGATGATATGCGAATATGTGAGTATGTGTGTGTGTTGCTCTCTATATGTGTGTATGTGAGAGGGCACACGTGTTTGCTGGTGTGTGACTGCAGTCAGGCCACTCTCTTGCTGACATGTCCCTGTAGCCTCTCACTCCATCCAGATGCCTCCAGTAGTGCATATTTATACATATATTAAAATCAGGAGTGAAGCTAGTTTTCAGCAATAAGCCACAGGAGTTAGCACTCTTAGTCCCCTTGGGGAACCACTAGTGTCCTGTCCTGCCTGTCTTTACGTGTCCACTCAGATCAGTTTGAGCACTACGTTGCAAACATATTTCCGAAACACTGTCAGTTCTCCAGTTTTACTGAAGTTTTATTCTGCGGAAGCTCCGTTGAAATGAAACCTGGACAAAGCAGTTCAGTAGAAGTAGTGTGGAATAGAAGTATTTTATTTCATTTAGGTGTTATTAATATAAAATATTTTTAATATTAACAAAGCAATCCTTATTTTAGGCAAGAGTGAAGGATTTTTTCTTCTGAAATTTTGTTTAAATAAATACATACTGATTTGCTAAAAAATAAAAAATAAAAAAACTATAATCTGAACATAAAACCATGTTTTTTTATTTTTCATATTTATATATTTTGTGTTTGTTTTAAATGTTGTTGATATTTTAAATGTGTTTACATATATGTTTTTATAATTCCATAAATCAGAAAAATACTATCAACAGTCAGAAATGAAGAAAGAGAAACATTCACATATAATTCAATATACAAAAACCTTCAAAATATAGGTAGAAATAAAGTTGTGAAATTATTGTATGGAAGAAAAGAGGAGATGTCTGGCTCGGAGCGTGATGGAAGAAAGAGAGAAAATCATATAAATCTAAAGTCACAAATGCATAAATGTGTATTTATGTTTCCCTTTCAATGTCATAAAAGTTGACATTTTATAGGATAAAAAAAGGTTTTCCCTATAGTGCCATGCCTTAATGTAGGACTTTCTAATCTTTTTCTATTTTTACTTTGCTCAAAAATATTTCATAACCTATATGTTCTTCTTCATGACCCACAAGCTCAAGGTCTTACTGAAGACACGTTCACTAATAAGAATAACCGTTTAAACATTTTAATTTCTACCTGACCTTCAACTGAAAACTCTATGGAATGGTATGATTTAAAGAGGGAAATGTGTATACTAACGTATTGAGTAGTCATGGATGACTGGAAAGGTCATGGATATTCTCCATGGACTAGTCCTTTTATTTTATTTATTTATTTATTTATTTATTTAAACTCAAAATAGTGGAATACTGGGGAAAAAGGGCTGTACTTTTGACCCTGTTTACAACCCTGTCACGCAGAGAGACAAAAACATTTTGTGTGCATTTATATTTCACCAGTAGTCATGTTTTTGCACATAAGCTATTGATTTGTTTTGGCAATGCACCTCCAGTCATAATTAGAGCTTTGTTATGAAATAATATGCTTCTCTCTTACTATGTGTCCCTTCAGCAAAAAAAAAGAAGTATATATATATATATATATATATATATATACATATATATGATGTCATGGATGGACGGGTGCCGAATTAGTTTTGATAATATAAGATTTGTGGATATCGCACACTGCTGTTTGGCGTGGTGGCATTGCAGTCATTGAGTTGGAGCTGTACGTCCCGTATTGCAGCTTTCTTTTCCCCTTCACATGGCGGATTAGTTCGAGGCACAGACTCACAGTCACTGTTTTGGAGCAGTCATCTTGTATCTCAGATTGTTTTCTGCACATGTAAACAACATGTGTTGATCTGGAGCTGTACGTTTATTGCAGCTTTTTGCCTCCCTTTCTGGGGTCGGATCATATAATAGACCGCTGTTTTCCCAGTACTGAATTGAAACCATTGCCTATATTCATTTAGTTGAATAACCTGGGTGGGTCTAGTGCCCTTATTGAGCTGGTTAACTCGGGCCGGTCACATATATATATGTATATATATAAATCATTGTTTGAGATATCTGGCTTCCTCCCAGTTAGTGCAGATTACTTCTGTCAACATCTTCATCATCTTCTCTACCAGCACAAACTGCATGTGTCATTACCAGAGTGAAAATGTTTTTATTCACCGGTTGCTCGGAATGTTTCATGAGTAATTAGAAAATCACATTAAATAACAGTTTCTTCACATCAAAATCCTGATCATGTAGGTTAATGGGGAGTGGGGGAAACAACAGAAGTTACAAAAGAGGAAGAAAGGAAAGAAAGAAAGTGTACGACTGTCATGACGACTCAAATCTGTTTTGCCTCCTTCTGGCCCACAGAACTTTCTAAGAAGCATCTAATGCTTAAATGGGGTCAGGAGAAGGTTAAAAAGCGCTACATGAGCGCAGTCATGAATATTTGAACTGCTGACTTGAAAAGACTTGCAGTGTTCATGAGGGAGGTGGCTCGTGTCACATCCTTTTCTCTTTCCCGCCGCTGAGCAGCACTTGCCCTCACAACCGCAGGATTTTAGCCTCTGTGTTGGGTGTATATGAATACCCCCTTCAACACACGGCTGTCTCTGCAGCGTAATGCTCACAGCAAATGTTCTATTCAGAGGCTAGTTACCCAAATGTCTTCCCAGACAGATGCTGAAAATATGCAGGATTTGTGTTTATGCTTTAGTGCTGCTGCTGATGACTATTATCTATTTTCATTATTATTATTCTGTAACTTTTTACAACAGCACCATTTTGTTTTCCACATACGATGAATTGTATTATTCTTTTTTGAATATTTTTTAAATAAGGAATGTTTGTCTTGCTAAACCTATTTTAATATGTCCACAATTTAATATAAACAGTTTATTATTGTTATTATTATTATTATTATTATTATTATTATTAAACGAATCATTGAATTAATTATTTAGCAAAAGTTATACAATATGGGGTAAGATTTGTCTAAGAATTAGTAATTTAATTTGACAGTTTGTTATAACCCTTCTTATTTATATGTAGTAATCTATACTAAGACTTTGATGTTATTTATTTATTTATGTAGTATAAAACAATACAGTCTGCATTTTGGCATTAAAATTGTTTGTCTTGCTAAGGACATTTCATGTGAACATTTAAATATACAGTTGATGATGATGATTATTATTCTTGTTGTTATTATTATCAATAATTTACTTGCCAATGTTGGGCTTGATTTGTCTATAAATTTGTAGACACAGTATACATCAATATATTTCAGTTTTGTGTTATAAGCTTTCTTAATATTGAAGTGTAGTACGCTGTATTTTTATGGTAGGTTTTGATTTATTTTCCCAGTTTTTTTCTTATTATTAGAATTCATAATAATAAGAATACATATCATATATCTTTACCTTCAGTTTTGTTTTTTGTTTTTTTACATTAATAATCAAAGCTTTTATGTACGTCATTCAGTAAATTCAGCTCTAGAAGTGTTTTTTTGTAGTGAAAGAGTTTTAAATGTTGCAAGTGCCTTAAGTGCCTCAGTGAATCTGGAGAATAGCTCCATTAATCAGCAAAAGGTTATTCTTGCCATTTTTCAATGTCTATAAATTAATTAATATAACACTTCACAAGAAACTCTTTTAAAATGGTCTTTAAAGCATTCCCTAAAAGCATATAGTGATCCTCTATGCTCTTTGTTCTATGTTTGTGATTGTGTGTGTTCTTGTGTTTATAGTACTTTAGCATAGAGATCTTTTCAGGCTGTGATGAGTGCATCCTAAACCAGTCTGGGTTCCGCTCAATTGTTTGCTCCTCGTGCGATTCAGAGTGAATTTCCTAACAATAGCTTCAGCGCTCCAAACTCCTCTTTCCCTGTCCGTCACAGTTTCTAAACAGGCACATCTGGTCCAGGCAGAAGAGCAACAAACATACAAGCGACAAGCACAGGGATGAGATTAGCGATGAGGAAGCTGTTAGTCATGGTGTGTCTCACAATAGCCCACCGCTCTATCTTTACTGCTGGACATTACACACACATTTAACAGAGACTAAAATAAGTGTTGGACAAAGACTGAAAATCTTCTAGGACCATCACAATAATTATAAAGCAGGTGATTTATAAATTTTTTTATAACGATTTATCGTCCAAACATATTTTTTTGTAATTCAAATATGAATTGTGGTAAATAGATGCAGAGTATCGCTTAATCTATATTATTTGAAGCGCCTACATCTCTTTTATATTAAGAGATGATGAGAAACGATTTTACTTTGTTTGCTTCACTCATGGTGTTTTTAATTTCAACATTGTAAAGTAACATACAAATTTCTAAAGAAGTTGACTTTATTGAAATGCACTCTACTCTTCCACTATTCCGGCATGTTGACTCTGCATATTGATGACGACTGAAAGTAGTTGAGGAAAATTAGTTTGTACTCTCTGACTGCCTCACAGTCTATTTTATGCTTTTGTTGCATATCTTCATTGCTGTAAGGCTGTTTATTTCACTAACAATATGTACAGAATTTCTACAGAAAGTGTTTAATTAAATGCATTTTACAAGTTGAGATGACATTGTTTGTTTGCCCTGATTAAAAACTTCAGAATTTCTGAAATAAATACAAACTTTCACCACAGTGAAATGTAGGGACAAAAAAGAAATACATTATATATATATATATATATATATATACATGTTTTTTTTTTTTCATCTGTTTAACTTTAAACTTTTATTATTTAGTATTTATCAAAAAAGATATTCTTCTTTTGTAAACTACTAGCATTCTCTAAAAATAATAACATAGAGATATTTTTAACCTATCAAATTATTTAAATAATAATAATAAAACCAAAACAAAAAACGAATGTTCAAAATTCAAACCAACAGAATTTGTGTGCATCTCCATCATTATGGTTTAATTTTTTTTTTAATGACAAATTAACAAAATTTGATTCAGTTATCGGACAGTTATGAATCAGGTCTTAAAAGCACTTTAAATTAATTTATTTTAATGATGGAATTTTTACATTTTCTATCATCTCAATATTACTATGTGTAGATAAAAGCCAATAATTTCCTCTTTTTCTCTCACTCATATTGTATTTGTTTTCAGGAACATTAAAGAGTGCTTCTTAATATAATATTCATAATTTTTAACATTCCTATAGTATGATAGAAATTAGATGCTTAGTTGGTACAGAATGCCATCAGCACTTGAGTGTGGAGTCGTAGAAAGAGATTTGTTTTAATTATTTTGGAAAATAAGAGTCTCATATTTAGAAAAATGTGCCAAATGACCCAAGTCAGATTTATAATACGAAATGGGTCATAAAAGAACTCCTTTACAAAGTAACTTTTTTATGGTAGGGAATAAGTGATTTTTATTGTAGCTGTACTCTTAAAAAAGAAAGGAAGGATGAGTCCTGTCTAGATAACCCGGAGAATCAAATTGCTGTAAAAGTCCCAAAAGAGGCATGTTTTGAAGAATCCTAAGTGCATAACTTCCTAAAAGCTGTTCCCAGACCTGTGCAGACGGGCGCATCTTTCATCAGCAGGGGATAATAACCAGACTGGTGCGAGACGGCGTCCCCCTGGAGAGCCCACACTGATTGATACAGGAAAATGTTTAAACAGATGATACCTGAGGGGACGCAAATAAATTGTGGTGTGGGTTCTTATTTGTGGAAGGGATCAATACCATTCGAAATGAGTTTGGGACCCTGTGTGCCTTGTCTAGTGGTTTAATATAGAGGAGGTGAAGTGTCTGCATCGGAGTCGGACAGACAGCGAGAGAGAGATAGAAAGTGCACTCAGACCCATCCTAAAGGGCACCAATCAAATCTGTGTTTTACAGCGAGTCAATCATCGCTCGTGCTTTTATTTGAGACCGTAAGCTGCAGCCACTTATTTGAAGTTGCGGTATCAAAACTTTGTTCTCCTCTTAGGTGTAATCTGCTGCGATTTATGAACAAACAGGTTTCTGGTTGGTCAAAGTGCCTGCAATTTTTTTTCTTTTCTTTTCCCTCCTCTGCGATTATGCTGAAACTGTGGGTATGTGTGTGTTTTTTGTTAAAAGATAGGACAGTAATGGATCAGATTACATCTTGCTGAAGTGGGCCGGATGTTTTTACTTGCTTTCGCAAACAGCTAACATCTGCTATCCGCGTGCCCAGTTGAGTTTTTTTTTACTTCCCGCTTTCTGTTTTTTTGTTCTGTACTGTATCATGTTTACTAAGAGTAGCCAATCAGTTACAAATCTAATCCAAAAAAATTATATGATGTTGAATATTTGCTAAGAATATACCATAAATGTATAAATGAATTATTGTTGAAGGTGACGTTGCTTTAGAAGTCAATACATGGTCAATCAGCATGTTTTAAATTGTTTCTTTTTAAATGTATATTACAGTGTATTTGCTTTTATGAACGTACTTCTGAATATAATAAGCATCAACACTCTTGCAGTATGATAGAAATCAGATGCTCAGTAGCTACAAAAAATTAGCACTTGAGTCTGCACTTGAATACGGTTGATTTGAGATTTGTTTGAATTATTTTGGAAAATATCTCTGGCTATTATGTGCAATATCACTGTTGCATGTTTTTTGATGATTAATTTCCCTAATTCACTCATTTTTACTCTTCTTCTTTTTTACTATTGAATAATTGTTTTCTTCTCTTTATTTGTTCGTTACAGAAATACGTCTCTGTTTATCAACACAGCCGCCAGACCGTTAAGCGCAGACTGAGAGGAAGTGCGAGAAAAGAGGTGAGAGCTCATTTCATACAAGGTCTTAAAGACGTATTATTATTGTTGCAGATTTTTTGTATGTATTTGATTTTTCCTAGTATGTCATCGCCCTGTTGTCAAACAAAAAAAAAGACAGTGTTCCTCGTGTGGAACTGGGCCACATTTTATTTGAAAAGTTGGTGTCAAATTTTGTCACTTAGTTTGTCATCAGTGCTTATAGTGTGCTCCAGGGCTGTTCCCTCTCTCACACACGTTCAGATATGACGAGTATCAATAATTCATAGGGACTCGTGCTGACCCTGCCTTTAGTGACCTCTGTCATGTCCTGCCTGCTGCTACTTTATAAATAAACATCTGTTCATGCCGGGCTTTCGACTGCCGCTCATACAGGGTGTGTGCGTGTGTGCATACAGCAGCCGCTAGCTTGGAAGCCCACTATATGCCCTACCTGTACAGGGCTCTTTTGTTTCAGCCGAGCATAAAAAAAGTAATTTTAAGAATTAAGGGTGCTCTAAGTTTCAGATATGAAAATGTACTCCTCTGCTGACTGAGGTTAAGCTGCGAAAACAGCTCATCCCCAATACAATCTGAAAACACTAACAGTATTAGCTTTAAATAAATCTCATTCTCAGTGGTGCCTATGTGCATGTTTAGTTTAAGCCCAATCTGTAGTGTACTCTCATATTCTGAAATGACACACAATGTCATTTGTACAGTGCAAACAGATGCAAATCAACACATGGCCACAGCACCATGTAAGCTAATCAGCTTTAATTAAATGAAATGTTTTTGGATTTTTTCTTAGACAACGCTTTTTAATTGCAGTTTTAATTAAGTGTAGTTTAAGACTAGGGGGTGGGGGGGTGGGTAAAGTGAATGTCAAGTTGCACACCTGCAATGCATCGAAAAATACATAACAAACAAAAAATAGACTAGACCTGAACTTATACAGTACGCTCGGTCGCCAGACATTTCAGTTGTCAAGTTTCCTCAAGCCTCATTTTAATTGCTTAGCAAAGTCACACAAAAAGGTGTAAAGGTTTGTGCGTGTATGTAAAAGGCAGCTTTATTTAGCATCTTCTTATTGGTTGAATTTTATGAGGCACTTCATCTAATGAAAGTTTCAAATCTAATGCTCACTTAATTATTCTATCAAGAAATAACTGGATAAATTGCATACACAATAAATGAATACAGTCCTCCCAACAATTGCACATCTGCAGTTTTTTAAGACCCGTACGCACCATAGTTCTTTAAAAGCTTGTAAAATCTCCATACATCCTCAGTGTTCTGTGAGCAGAGTTAATCAAAGCTCGTAAATCACGTCCACGGGCACTTAGAACATTAGGCATGCAGAGGCAGTCACCCTTGTGCAATTAATGGCAATTAAAGTTATACTTTTATGAACTCTTCTACTTGCGCTACAAAGGAGTAATTGCTTTTTACAGCTTTTAAGTCGCTAGCTGTCTTTTTACAGTGACCCACTAGTTATGAGGGATTCCCAAAAAACACGTTGTCAGGGGTCTACATGCATATTACTGTAATGGATGAATAGCTAGGGTTTGGTCAGTAGCCAAATGGCTTTTCTTTCTTAAGCCTTTTTTATTTCTGAAGAATTCCTCAAAATGGTTCAGAGTTTCCTGTGCGCTCTTCTAACTGAGCTTTCTAAATATACTGAGTCTGAAAAAACGAGACTCTGCGCTGGACTTGCTTTTGAGGATATGTTTTTTTTTTCTTTTTTTAATTAGAAATACTGCTTCAGAGCTCTCTGCGGCCTACATTTTCTACAGTCTTTTTTTCCTGTATTTTTAGGCCTCTTAATTTGATGTTAATTTAATGTGATTAATTCTTTTTTTTTTTTTACGCAATTAATCGTGCCCCCTGACCCGTATGTAAAATCTATGATAAGGGATTTTTTTCCAGACTGAAGTAGCGCATTAATGTTTCTGTGGGTACACAGTCAGGGCAGCCCAAAGACACCGTGCCTCTTCAAACTATTCTTATAAAAAGGCAGGCTTTAACCTTGATGCTTTCTCTCATTCTTGCTCTGGACTTTCTCGCTCTTTCATCACTCTCATAAGCTGACTCCAGAACTAATGTCTGTTCATGTCTTTTTATTCACTCAGTTTATCCATGGCCAGAGTTTTATTTTCTCCTTAGCATTCTGTGGATTATTTTGTGACACTTTAGTAAATGGGATAAAAAAAAGCTTGCAAGTTGAATCAAATTTGTCATTTTGTGAACATTTAATATTAAATATAAAAAGTAACTAGACGACACTGACTAAATGATGAATCTATATAATACAGAAAACAATAAGTAAATGGTATTATAAAATGGTTACAAATCAAGCCTAAATTCAATTATTATTCATAATAGTGGTTTATTATTATTGCTAAATTAACATTTCCATTTAGTCAGGTAACAGGTTTGAATGATATACAATTATGATTATGATTTCCAGACACATTATGATTATTATTATTAGTAGTAGTATTATTTTCATTGTCATTATTATTATTATTATTACAACAACCATCCAAGCAGCCTTAATTAAATACTTATTTTCAGGTTTTTCTCTGGTTCTTTTTTCCATAATTGTTCTGGCAGGTCCATAACACCGTTTCAAATGTGTTTGTTTTCATAGCCAGTGGAACAATTACAGATGGGACTGGAAGTTAGTTTTTCCTCATTCATTCTCTCTCTATTTTTCTCTGTTTCTTTCATTTTGATTGAGGCAGTCTCCTCCTCTTTTAGTCACGCAAATATAGTGAATCAAATGGATTAGGATGAGGCAGCTGGGCCTCCATGTGTGTGACCAGCTACCTGAATTGAGACATCTGCTTTGGAGACAGTTTGATGGGAGATGAAACACATAGCAATAAGTCCCTAAACGTGATAGTGCTTTTTATGTAATCTTTGAGCCGCTCGCATAAGAAACGCAGCAAAGCAATGCATTGAAACATGTTGCTTTTTGCTTTCATGCATTTACGGTATATACACTTATAACAAAGAGCTGGTATTTGTGATAGATTTTTAGTGACATTAGTCTATTAGTATACTCTGGCATTCAGCTGCATCTGTATTTGTGCATGTTTATGTGGTTTATGAGGACACAAATTTGTATAATGACATGGGTATTACAATATGAAGATGATTTATGAGGACATTTTCAGTGCCCCCGGAAATCAAAAGGCTTAAAAACATACTTAATGTTTTTTTTGAAAATCTTAAAATGTCTGTAGTTTCCTGTAAGGGGTAGGTTTAGGTGTAGGGTCAGTGTAGGGCAATACCACATGCAGTCTGTACAGTATAAAATCCATTACGCCTATGGAGAGTCCCCATAAATCACAAGAAACAACATCTGTGTGTGTGTTTGAATGTACTTCTGCAAAGCCTTTTTTATACTTTGCTGACGATGCAGTTGTGGTGGAGAGTTTATTGTTGCAGGCTATTGAATAGAGACCGTTTTAGGGAAAGAGAATTGCTCAGATCTTCCCCTGAGAGGAGCGAGAAATACAAAGAGAGACGGACAGAGCTAGTACGAAGTGAGATATAATAGACTTGGCCGGCAGTTCTTTCTTAGGACTTCGCTTGAGCATGTTAAACGTGTTCTCAGCAAGGACACACATGTTGCTGTAAGCTTGCTGCTTCAATAAAGATGCACTCTTAAAGCCATGCACCTCCATCACAATGTTTTCTCACTTTCAACAGACATTTGTCTCCTTTTAAAACACTGCGTTGGGGATGGAGACACAATATTTCTGAATTCATCACAAATCTCTTGCTGACAGTCACATCTAGTTTTATTAGCAATAGGAGGGCAGGTGCTGGTGTGTGAACACTTTCATCTCCTATCCAAAAACACCTTCAGCCCCTTTAAATGATGTGCGCTGTCAGCAGCCTATTGATTTTATATTGCAGATATGAAGTCTTCAGGTGTTCAAGGTTGACAAGGACGACTGTGAGCTGCCAAGTTCAATATTAGTCATCGCATCATCAAAGGATGCACTGCCTCATCAGCCAATCACATTGCTGTTCCAGGTGGCACTTTGCAGGAGTGAAATAAAATTCAAAAGTTTTACGTTTTAGTTCCATGCAAAACACGTTCTCAGTAATTTTGGAGAGATAGAGGAAGCAGTGACACTTAAGCTGGTGAAAAACTATTTTTGGTGCAAGCCTGTAAAATTGGCATCTATTGTAAATGCCAGCGGTCGAGTGGAAAAATTGAAAACCTTTAGGAAAATGGCTGGTTTGTCAGGGACAGTTTGGAGTGGCGCCTGTGAGAAAAAAAAAAGGTGAATCAAATATCGTTCTTGTCACAATGCGCACAATCATTTCTATAAACTCAGTGTCACGCTGAGCATCAATTCGAAAACATTTTCAGCACTGACATTTGCACAGACTTGCTTTTGCTTTTAGTTTTTTTTAAATTTATATTAATTTATGACTCTCTTGTGTTAAAAAAAAAAGAAAATAAAATAAAAACTAACATTGCACCTCTGGTGAAGTAGAGTTAGGTTTTGATCACTCATCCAACATTTATAGAAATAAAAGATTAATTATAAGCATGAAAATAAATTCCCCGTATATGCATAAAATCATTTTAAGAAAATCCATCCGTCCATGTTTTTGAAGTTCCAGGTGTGTTTCTGCAGATTATTAAACGAACACAACACATGGGTATGACTTTGACAAGATGACAAGATGTAATGAGTCCTACGTGTGCTACGTGTAAAGAAAGGCGCAACAAACAGGCAAAGTGGGTTCGTTAGCAGCCCGGGTTTTGTCACAGGGTGGGTGCTGACAGAGTGTCTGAGTTGCGTGGCTGAATTGACGATGGTGACGCATCATTAGCTTAGTGGGGTGAAATAATAGCGTGCGCCGCTGTTCCTTCAGCTTTGTTTAGCGTAGCGTCCTACCCTCCCGGGATGCAACACGGAGAAATAGGTGTTTCTCTCTCTACCGAGCGAATGTTTGCAGCCCTAACAAGACACCCAGGAATAGGAGTTTTATACGCAGCACAAGCCAAGCACATTCCAGGGGCCCAGAGAGCCTTAGTGGCTCCTACTTCCTCCCCTGACACCGCGATTGATGCTCCAGTTACTTTTCTTCGCTTGAAACCTCTTACAGGAACAGCTGTCCCTGTATGAGCTTTATTTGCTTAAAACTAGTTCGAAAACACAAACGTGACCTTAAATCATTGAAATAGCCTTAAATTGCTTCCAAACAAGTTTGCTTGACACTCATTTGCTTCGGTTATAGTAAAATAATCCATTATAGTGGCTCTGGATATAAAACTAGACATACGCTGGGAATATAATGCGTGCACAGAGGCATGCACGTTTTTTGTATTCAACTTGCAACCCATATGCAACATATCTGCAAAATATTACACTCTTGTCATGTATATTTTCTAACACTTTTAAAGTGAAATGTCTGTAGTGCTAAAAAGCTTTTTAGTTGTCTTTGAAGCAGATAAACATGAATCTGGCAACGTTTATAGTATTGGTCATTATATGCTTTAAGGTAGTTTGTAAATGAAATGTCCAATTAGTGATTTTTAAAGGTTAACGCTCTGTTCTATATACTCCGCAGTACAGGACCGGGTGAGCTGCCAAGCAAGTTTACTATGTGAGAAAAGTCATACAATATGGAGCTGGTTATGTAATGCAAATGTCAAAATGCTTTGGGTCACAAATCATGAGTTCTGTAAATGTTTTGAGACAATATTGTGCAAGAAAACCACATAAAAATAAGTTTTTAATAATCCATAAACTACCCCGTAATCATAATTTGTGTGAAAAGGTTGAATTTTTTACCGCATCCAGTGTTAATTTTAGCTGTAAACTGTTATTTTTCAATCTGGAGATAAAATCACTAATCACTGATGCTTTTCCAGACAACCTTTTACTCATAAAGACTCAAACACTGTTGGAAACAATATGCACTTTATAATATTGATATAGTGAAGCAGTGCGAAGAGTGACTCTGCTTTGAGGTGTTTAATGTGAGGGCTAATCTGTAAGAGTGTGTGTGTGTTGACAGTGTCGCTGTCAGCTGAGGGATGATTCCACTGCAGCTGTAGAGAAGGAATCTTCATATCTTCATCTTTGTGACATCTCTGGTTCAACATCAATCACATCTGTGTAGCACAAGCCCTCACGGACAGATACACGCCATGACACATCATATATTTTTATGATTTCCCTCTCCATATAGACAATTCGGGGGCAAATTTCATTAAACAGATCCACCAGTTCCGCTATATTCAGTAACCACAACATTTTAGACATTTTCTAGCATTTTTGGCAGCAGTAATCCATCAAGTGTTGATGAAATGATGGAGAAGAGCAGACATATATCAAAACACATGGATATAAATAAGTTAGATTTCTATACACTAGAGGTTATTCAGTTGCCTGGCTTGTAGGGGTGGTTTAAAGCTGTACGTTCCAGATCATGAAAGTCTGCTGCGTCATTTGTAACCTAACGCTCAGAACTGGCCAACAAGATGGGGAATTGCTTGTTAAATTGCAATCAGTGCTATTTGGCAGTTTGCATCATAACCTTGTGTTCCTGATTCTTTAATCTTACTGTGTGAATTCCCCTCCCAGTATCTAACACACTTGTGCAGTCGCTAAGGCCCCTTTTACCCCATTGCTAAATAGGCTGATTTAACAGCTAGAAAGCATCATATTCAACCAAGATGCATTAATGATACACTTGAAACGGATTGTTCAAACCTCAAGGGAGGTGGTCAGAGACACATTATTGACAAGTTAGTCGAGAGGAAATTTTCTTCAGGCAGTGTCAATGTCAGCAACATCTCAATGTCTTTCCATCAACAACATATTTTGCTTGCGGGACCCACACAGTTGTCATGGCAAGAGTCACTTAGGCATGCATGCATTTGTTTATTTAGTGATGCAATGGATTTTGGTGGAAAGAAGACCTTTTTTAGGGTAAACTATTAGTTTATAATATTAGAAAAAAATTCATTTTAATAAATGATATGATGTTGCAATTGATTTTTTTAAATTTCTTCAATCAAAAATTCTTCTCTGATCTGTCTTCAATAAGACTTTTTACAGTGATTGTCGGGACAAAAGCAGATTATTCATAAAAACACGAAGCTAAATTTTGAAACAAAAACCTTTTCCCTACAAAACAAATAATGAATGTATTTAATATCTCTTCATATGTCAAGTCATTTCACTTTTCACACACAATTCTGTGTAAGTCTCTGGAATTACTTCTTGTACATGTTCTTGTACATTTGCATGGGAAGCTGATGCATTTGGGCTGTAGATGACATGGTTGACCCCCCCAGGGTTTGTGGGGTTAAAATAGCAGCGTGGCACAGTACGGATCTCTGCGTGTCATCCTGTGCCGGGGAATAACAGCCTGTCTGTTGATTGATGCTTACAGGACCATGTTATGATGAATAGGTTGGCTAAGTGAGCCATTTCACAAATAAGAAGTTTATTTTCAACCGTTGACCTTGCCTTGTTGAATAATGCATGGCCAGGCAGGCTGATGTGTTCAAATGCGTGACAAGCTACTGAGAGGAGTTAATTTGTATTAAACGTAAAAGGCCCGTGCTGTATTTAGTGAGCCCGGTGCTGTGCCATCATCTGGAAATAAAGCTTTGACACTTCCAGTCATTACAACCAACGTATACCAATAATTACTCTCCCTCTCCTCCCTCTCGGCAACAGCTTTCAGCTCACGTTTTGCACGGTTTTGAGCAGTTTATTCACGCAAGTCGGTCTTTAAAATCTATGGCATGTTTAAACATCCTGTCATTAGCCATACCGGAGTTACGCGGCAGTCTCCCAAGACCCTGCTGTACAGTAACCATGGCAGCGTCCGGCATCCTTGAGAAGTTCCCTATTGGTTCTCATTCAAACCCTGTCCCAGCATGCCTCTCTCAAGAGCTATGCAGAGCAATCGGAGGTATGATTAGCTCTCTGTGTGCTAGCGATGGAAGCACAAGTTTGAGACAATTACTCAGCTCAACTTCAAGATAAGTCTTTCTCTGTGGGCTCCAGCACACTGTGCCCTTCACAGATGTTGATTAATGGCTACGAGCAGCGAAAGCAGAGGAAATTACTGTATGCCAAATTTGTCCACTGGCACTTATTTGTACTGTGTTTTGCAGTGGTTTGTGAAGCAAGTAGCAGTTCAGCATTTTTATTTTTTATTTTTTCATGTTATCTGAACAAAAGCAGAAAACTAATTTTGACAGGAACACAACCAGAAACAGTAACAAAATCATATTTTATAGTTCCAAACAGAATCTAAAATTTGAAATGGCCATCAACCCGTAATAAAGTTTTTTTTTTTTTTTTATCATTCCATATTAAATTTGAAACTGCTGTCAACCTATTACGAATTTAAGTAGTATGTCTTATGCAAATGTCATTTAAAAAAAAATTAGTAAAATAACCAAAACATGTTATACTGTAGTACAACCATAACTTTATCACTGAATTTAATTGGCCACAACACACAGGATGTTGAATGGTATTCAGGGAAATTCAACAAAAGTAAAGCAGTTTCTAAACTTTTTTGTCAACTCTTTAGTCAAGCTTCAAGGCTATATTGACAATAATTTCAGGTTACCTTATTTTTATATAAAATCCATTCCAATCTATAAAATTTCCAATCTTATTTGGATTGTCCAGCTAGGTGGTTGGTATCGCAGAATAAATCCCTTCAGTCTTATACTGCCAATAAGCCTGTCGGGCTTTATTCTGCGATGACATCCTGCTAGCTGTACATATACGTATCACGCAGCCCTAGGAACCATTACTTCCAAGCATGGAGTCCTAAAGTGTTTTGGAGTTTTTGGCATTTTACGTCTATGGAAGATTTTGACTAATACGAATTTTGATGAAGAGCATGTGTTTTTGCTTTCGTGGATACCTCTCTTTATTGAATTCTCTACATCCTTCTGTTTCGTTCAAACCAAAACAATAGAACATTTTATAGTCACAAATAATCACTTCAGAAAACTAAAAAGCAAATTGCCACCATGTCTTAAATATCGGATTTGCTCAAGCAAACCTGAAGTCTAATGGGTCAGCTCTACTTGTTAGGGATGTTATAAAAGTAAGGCAGAAGATCATCGTGGAAAAGTTGGAAAATCATGAACCAGGTCGTTGCATGAAGCTTAGTGAGGAACTTAAGTGCTGTCTCATATGAGATGGCATCAAGTAAGGTGACACGGCCAGGCTGTGGGTCGCATCAGGGGTGTTTGAAAACTGCTTGCAAAGTGAGTCATGAAATATTCTGCAGAAAGTGTGGCTTGCTTAGAACAGAGATCAGAAGTGTTAATTGTTGAATGGATGCACAATGAATTTTCAAAGAATTCCACAGAAATGTATGTGATCACCACTCATGTGTTTTTTCTTCAAAGATTACTGAATTGAAAACCAAAGGTTTACATCTAAAGTAATTTATTTGAACTGAAAAGGAAAAATAATTTTGGATCTGGCTGGGAAGGATTCTTTGTGAAGCATGATAGGCAACCCAGAACATTGAAGGTAATAGATTGTAGGAGTGATGGGCAATTTGTATTACAAGGGTATAGGTCATATGATCAGTGAATGGGCTTTCGCCCTGCACAAATGAGTTCAAGCACTCTATGGACAGTAGGGGAGAGAGACAATGTAACATTAATGACTCATGAAAATGAATTAGCAGGGCAGAGAAAAAGGAATAACGCCAGAGAAAATAATTAAAACAATTTGCCTGTTTAAAAGGGCAGAAGGGAATGTAAAAATTGAGAGGCTATGGAGAAAAAAAAAAGTGAAGCTCTGGTCAAGATGAGCAATGGTGAGGTTGCCGTAAAAATGGGAAAGAATGATGTACAGTGCAGGAGAGAAAATTGCAAACAGAAGGCTTTGTGTTCAGAGGGACCTTTGCCACTTGTTGCAGGTTCTTCTATCTGAAGAGATGGCGAAATCTGAGGGAAGAATGGAAACCTGCAGGCCACTAAGAAAGCTAAAGGCTGAAATAAGAACAATAATAATAGTCCAGGGCTGAGAGAGAGAGAGAGAGAGAAGGAAAAGCAAAGTGGGAGGGAATACACGCTGAAGTAGAGACTAATTGGATGGAGTCTGGATGAGAACTGTTTTCAGCTCTGCTTTAGGCCTCCTCGAATTCTACCCTCATGATGGTAGCCAAACACTGCCAGCTTTCATCAGCCATGATTCAAATTGAGCACCCTGTTCTAAGAGAGTGGCTATTCTTAAATCATACTGTCCTTATGGTCAATATCTGTTGGAAAAATAGCCTGCACTGTAAAAAAAAAAAAAAAAGAGAGAGAGAGAGACATATAGATATGCATCCAGGGTCTGTTTCTTTGAGTATTGATTTGCGTCTTTTCAAACTTCGATTGAACACCATCAGGGTCCTTTTAATCAAAGAAAAACACAAATGTCAGAGGGTTAGAAAGGAAAAGATGAGGGGGAGGGGGGGTTTAGCAAACAAGCGTGGAAAGTGTACATGTCAGAGCTGTAATTACAAATATGTGACATGTAATCAATGTGGAATAGAATGCATCGTCCACATTAGCCTTAGAGAGTGCATCTTTTATGAGCTTTAATCAAAAAATGACAAATGTGAAAGTGAGAAGCAATAGGCAAAATTGCAGCCTAATATTTATTAAGATAGCTAGCCCTTTTGTGTGTCTCACACTTTTAGTGTTTTCTTGTGTGAGAATTGAGAATAAATCTGAAGTTTTCTATTCTAAATCAACATTATTAAAATCGTTATATGTCATAGGCTGAAACTTGAGGAGTTTAGTTTAGTCACAATTTTATGTTTTCATATTACTGCATATTCATTTTTAAAGCACCCAATAATAATGTGAAACATGGATGTTTTACATATATACAGCATATAAAGTAATTTAGTAAGTCTTAATCAACTCATCTTTTTTACAAAGACCATAAGAAACTATTTAAAAAAATAATAATAATAATACCCCCTCATCTTTTAAATCCAAATCTCAACTACTCTTGGGGTAACTTAATTAGTTGGCAAAAAACAGCATAACAGGATCATATATGCCAGTATTTTGGCTTCTTTCGTGTCATACAGTGAGTTATGCTTAATTAACCTATTATTTTATTGTAGGTATTGTGTTGGTGTGTTGCCTGATAAGCATTTTTACTTGACTAGCCCTTGAACATCCTTTACCAAGAACTATGGTTTAAGTTGCAAATCTTTTTCAGTTGTTCTGACAAAAAAAAAAGTCACTTACATCTTGGCTGGCCTGAGGGTACATTAACAACACATTCTGATAACTATTTCTTCAAAGATGCTCTTGACCTATGTCTACTGTATGTCTGGTCAAGTGCCATAATCAGTGGCTCAGCTTCTAAAAGCAGTTGCTGACGTTCGTTGTGCTCAGCCAGCAGTGACAACTACCACTGTGATCACCAAGGCAACTGTTGCCAGCGTTCTATGGCTTATTCATCATCAAAGTTTGTTCTTATTCTTTAATGGAAAGATAGAAATAGAGAAAGAGAGATGGGCAGTCATGGGCAAAATGACCTTTTTTCAATTCTAAAGGAAAGAACAAAATATATGGAAGACCAAATAGCGTGAGAGGTAAACTTTTAGCAAAGATCAAGACAACATTTTGATTAAATAGTGGAGAGAAGAAGGGAAGGTATGGGAAAGGAGAGAGAAGGTGCTGGTGGGCTTTTACAGGGAGATGGGTTTGTGAACATGCTGGCATATGCACATTTCCCTCCTCATCTGTCTCTGTCTCTCTCTCCTTACTGATGGGCTTGTGGTATCCATCTCTCCCCTGCTATCCATCTTGAGCGAAACAGGATGTCACAGGCACCATCTGTGGACCATGTTATTTTTATTTTCCATTCTCCATTCCTTTCTTTTTCCTCTATTTTTGTCAGAGCGGAGGTGTTTGTGATTAGCCCCATCTACCTGGCTAATTAAAAAGGCTGGCAGGCTGACTTAAAGATGGAGGAAGCACTGGTGTCACTTCCTGATTATGTACCTGCTTTTGAAAAGAGCACAATGTGTCAGGCCTCCTCTAAATCTCCCACGCACAGGTATTTCTCCTCTTACTGAACAGGTGGCCAGATGCACGGTTATTATGTACAGTAGCACTTGTGTGAATTCTGCTAACGGAGTAGTTTATTTATTTCTTGTTTTTTTTTAAGTATGTTGAGCCTTAATCAAGTTAAGCCTCTAGTGAAACTGTGCAGATTTATCAAGACTATGAGAAAAGACATTCAATGCATTGCAAAAATAAATGATGTATATATACTATTAATAAAATGTTTTATAAAGTAGTGAAGGTATGATGACAGAACCAGGAAGACTAATTCACCACTACATCTTCCGGGTGCCGATACTATAATACTGTACATGCACCATTCTTTTCAAGAGAGTCTGGAGGTGGTGTTCCTTCATTGAGTTCAAGATATAAGACCATAAATGCAGGCAGAGATGTGTGATGAGAGCGTGGAATTGTTGGAAGGAAAGAACTGCCTATTAACTCCATAGCAAAAAGAGAAAGGGGTCCAGCACCGATCCCAGGGGTACTCCAGTGGTTTCTAGGATGAGTCACACATCCTTCTTCTCCATGAGATGCTGTAGGACTCAAACCGGTAGAGAGCACTTTCAGTGATGCTCAATTCCAAAGGGTTGATAACACTGATGATTCACTTTGTCAAAAGCACCATTATAAGTATGTGTGAGAGAGATTGAGGTGGGGAGAAAGAGAGTTTTCTTCTTATACTCAGGGAAAAAAAATCCTGGAGACATGATTGGAGCCACGCTGCTCAATGTGAGGGCATTTGCTACACAGTCAGAGCACAACCTCATCAACAGGTTTTATACACACACAATGTTCTCTAGAGCTTATCTCTAATGATCAAGTATCCTTGTATACCACATCAGTTTCAAATTAAAAATACTGGACTGTTCATAAGCAGTACCTTGGATATTACAGTGTACTGACTTTCAGATAAGAATTCATATATTGCTAGCTTCCTGAAGGAATCCTTTTGGCCTATTAATGCCCGTCATTGAAAGACTGCTGAATGTCCCTTTGTACCACATGCATACAGTATTTTCTTTTCTTTTTTTATCGACCATGCAATATGTCATGCCATTGAATTTAGAAATTGTCCTGCAACCTTCGTTCCATTCAAATGCAGTTCTGGCTAACCTCAAAATGCAAATAAAGGTTTTTCATAGATTTTAGAGTTTACTAATAACTACGCTGAGAAGATAAAGAAACCGTCAACACTAACCGCTAAGAGCAGAGCTGCCTCATTATGCAGGTCAGATTTATGTTCTTTCATTCACAGTTGCACTTATTTATCACCTCAGATATTCAAACAGGTTTCTGTTTATTTTCCCATGACACTTGGCTCATAAAATCATTCAGAAAACACATCCGTATGCCAGCACCCCCTGCTTACGCTGTCTGTCTTAACAGCCACAATATCTTTTGCTCATGCTTCGATCATCCATAACATAAGCAGTGGGAGCTACTTTTGAAGCTTTTCTCTTGTGGATTTCAGCTCAGACAAAAAGAGAAAAGATGAAGAGTGCAAAATGTAGAAATGAAAGACCATGTGACAAAAAATGCAATAGCAACAGTAGTCGCCCAGGCCACTTTTTAAACAAAGTTACAAAGTTACTTTAAGATGCCAAAAAAAAAAACCTTGTCCAGTCCTGCATTCTGAGATGAGATGAGCTAACATAACATAGTTAAACTGATAGACTCTTCTCTGAGGTAGTATGGAAGAGAACCGTGTTGCGCAGACTCTGACTTGTAGCTGAGGGGCTGAGAAATGTTATTAAAGATGTCAGTTTTGTTTAAGGGGGGAGAGCAAGCTTAGAGAGGGCAAGAGGCACATTGCTGTGAGGATGTCCCTGTCAGATTAAAACTGACCCGTACTCTGACAAGCTTTCATCTTGTTGAGGCCAAACTTTCAATAGGGAACAACAGGAGGATGTGCCACAGATGTGCTACTGGGGAGAGGAATAGGAGTAGATGTTACTTAAGTTGTTTTTTAGTCATTAGCATTATAAGTTTTACTGTTATTTTAGATATTTATTGTACATTATATATTACATATAACAGTATTTTTTTATTTTTTATTACTGTTGGTTTTTAATTCTGTGCCTTCAGCCATACTTTATGAATTGTTCCTGTTTGAGCTCAAGGTCTAATTGGGATCTCCTCTAGCGTCACGTATCCTTCTCATTTACTTGCAAAATAAAAATGTCTCCGATGCCGTAGCATCCCAGCTCTGTGTGAAAGAAAAAATGGACCTAAACGTATTAAATGCACATTTGCCCACACAAAAGCTGGCCTGAAGCAATCAACCCTGGCTTGCAGTATCAAAGATACAGTCCCGTGTCTATAATAAAACACACAGGACCAATTAGTCTGTCGTCCTTGAAAACGTATGTCTGTTTCTTTCTGCTCTGAGCCTATCAGATCAAACACTCCATGTTGTCCATCATCAAAAAATAGCAGAGGCTGCTTTTCTTCAAACAAAAATTAATTTCTTTATTGAATCCAACTGAAAAGTTTGAATGTTTTATTACTGCAGTACAGAGAAAATGTTTTATAAATTTAATCTTTATATTAATATACTGTACATTAGTAATATCAAAAGTACTGTTATTGTAATAGTGTTAGTCTTTTAAGGGGGAGATGTTCTTATGGTGACAGTTTTTCATATTGCTTAAGCAATTGGGTAATAATTATTACTTTTTCATGTTAAAACATAACAAAGGATGCACAGCGATCCAGTGTTTTGTGTGTGTGTCCCTTTTTGTGTTTGTATTTAGATTTGTTGTGCGTGACCTCTTTGTAGAGCTAAGTCTGAAGAAGGTGTGGTGAGATCAGTCACGGCCTGGTGACGATCTATAGTGCTCTTTACTTCACAACACGCTAGCCTTAATTGGTGGCCTTGCGGAAGGTTTGGTCTGTTTATAGAGCACTGTTCGTAAATACCGCTAAAAATTTGAGCTTAGAGCTGGAAATGATGGTCAGAAGGGTTACAGTCAGGTCACCATGACTGTGAGAGGTAAATGGCATAGGTCCTCAGACAGCCTCATATATTTTTTTTTGAGTGAGATGGAGCGGATGTACAATACAAGTAAAACTTCTGTGTATGTGTGCGTGAATTTCAGGGTCTTTTTCCCCCCCCAGCCTTTTTCTTTCTTCGTCTATTCAGAGAGAGTGTTAGCCTGATGAAGTTTCTGTCAGTTGCAGGCATCTGGTCTATATGCAGCGACTGTCATCTCCTCCAGTGCCCACACAAAATGGCCTCCTACTGCCAACACAATGAAATGGTAAACCACACAAAGACGTTTCTCTCTCTTTCGGGATCAATGCATACACACAGACACAGACAGAAAACAAAAAATTACTTATATAATTGTTTAATCACTCACGTTATCCTAAGCCATTGCTGTAACATTTACTTCAATAAAATAACAACGCAGTCTCAGTCTGACAGTAAAGATAAATATTATTTCCAACGACATTTACATAAAAATTGATATGTACATTATAGAAAACACATACTTACCTAAAATGCTTTTTAAGAAAATAAAATGGGAAAAATGTGTGTTAATAAGGGGCTTTTAAATATTATACATTTTTAGTTATTATACATCATTAAACTTACTCCAACTAAGTCCATAGCAATCGAGTTTCAGGCTGGACCTGGAGACAGGCGTTCAGACTCGAAGTTTACTACTTTTACTTAATTTGTCTTCTGTTGAAACCGTCTCTTAAGTCGCAACATGTGGGATGACATCCTGCATTCCATAACGAGGACACACACACACACACGGCAGCATGCAAACATCCTTTCTGCAACTTCTCGCCTTCTCTCCTGAGAAGTCCCACTCTCTCTATCTATCTCTCTATCTCTCTCTGCAGGCCTCATTACTGTACCTGCAAAGAGTGACAGAGAGGAGAAAAGGTTGTGGAAGTCAGAGAGAAACTCGGGGAAATATACACAGCAATCTGTCAATTCTAAATATACAGTAGAAACCCGCGCTCGGCTCAGCGGCAGATGCACCGGTTCTCCAAGCGAGCCGGAGAGGGGCTCCAATGTGGCCCAGATGTCTGCCAGCTCAGATCAGATCAGGTCAGGGCACAGAGTGCTCGCCACACCACATCGAGAAGAGGGCTGTGGCTTTGCCTTTGAAGTAGCTCTCGGGGCCCGAGTGGGCCTTTCCATGAAGTTTTGCCTCAGAAGTCACCTCAAGGTAATGTGAGAATGCTTGAGGAAGCCAGTGTGCTGGTTCTGTTTACAGTTTACAAACAACACTCCGGTCCTCAGTGTTTCAGCCCACACCCTTTGCTGTTTCATTTCTTTGTTCAGTCATTAGTCCCTCGATGGGACAGAAGCTGTTTTTTGGATCATGGCCGTACCTTCTAAAGTGCACAGAACTGTGGCGCCTCTGTTCTTTACCACAACTCTCCTGCTCCTCCCTTAACTCATAATGGAGCTCATTATGGTAGCCCTCCATCTCTGCTGTGTACTGTATACACACATCAATATTGATGAGGCGCTGATGTCATCGTCAGTTTTGAGCTCTTTTCGAAAAGAAACGCTGATTTATGACCATTTCTCAAAGTGTTCTCCTGGAGAAAGAACGAAAGAAAAGTATTGCAATGATGGGTCAGATCAGACTTATTTTTAATATAATAATAATAATAATAATAATGCATATATATTTGTTTTGTTCAGTGATGTTTTTTTTTTCTTTATAGCTAAAAGTAGTTAATCCAAGATAAATTGTGTGTTTATTTTGTATGACAAAATATATCATATATATATTTTTTGTTTATAATCATAATGTTTATTTTTAAATTAGTAAACTAAACTGAAACATTTAAATATTTGTAAATATAGCTCTCTAAATTGTCTTTAGCAATTTTTTTTTTATATAGCCAAATTTTATATATATATTTATATGAACATAAAAAGTGTGTGTGTTTATATATATATATATATAAATGTTCAGTGCCCCAGTAATGGCTGTACATCTTTCTTGATTCAGCTCCATACACGACGGGGTTAGGAGCCATTCTATGTGTATCTTAGCACCATAATGCTAAGATAAACTTATTAGTCATACATCAGAGTTCCTATGCTGTTCCCATGATGTAAAGAAAATGCTAATAGGTTTATAAGGAATTGGTCTTCTTTGTTCCTGGAATACTCAAAGATATTTAAACACTGAATTTCCCCTGAAAAAATCCTTAGCTTGAAGTGTTATTTATTTCTATTTCTTAGAAGGTAAAAATAAGAAACCATTCAAACCATTTGTAGTATTGTTTTCCTCCCCTCTTTTTAGACTATATTTATATATTTAGTTTATAAACCAGGAGAGCTATTTATATTTTTTAACTTATTTTAATGTCTTGTCATAAATGCAAGGGAGCATGATTAAATTATAATAACATAATAAAATAAATCCAAATGTAATATACATTTTAGTTGTTTGTTTTATAGTTTGATCATGCCCAAAAATGATTGAATGCGAATGCAAGTAAAATACAAGTATGCACAGTAACTGTAGCGTCCCATTCCACTTGCATTGGAAGTACATATTTGAACCTTTATTTATTTATTTATTTTTACTAATTGAATTATTTGAAACTATTTTATGTAATAATTAAAAAACATTCCACAGATGCTCTCTGTATAGTTTTCCTTATTTTACCTTTTCATTTTGCAGTGTACTTTTTTGTCGCATTTTTGTAATTTTTGTTTTCAAGGAATGTTTCAAATGATCTGAAAGAAATTTATAATATAAATGAATGTTTATATAACAACAAGGTTTGCGTTTTTGAAAATATAAAATAAAGCCATTAACATACCTTTTTACCAAGAATGCATCCAAAGAATTTTTCATTTGCATAGAAGGCATTCTGTGTTGTATTGAATTTATTTAGTAAAATGTGTCTGTATACATGTTAAGGAAAAAACATAATAATAATACAAGAAGAAGAAGAAATTTCATTTAATTCTTTAACCATTCCTAGAGTGGTTCAATATCTGTATGCATATCATAGATGTTGCATGTTTGATTATAAAAATATGGTTTACAAATGCTATTTTTAAGGTTTCATCAAGCAGAAGAAAAAGAGTCTCATTATTCCATGTGACCTTACATTTTAGCTTGAAGACTAATTTCAGTTATCATTAAAACAATTTGCTCATCTGAGGCATCCAATCTAACCCAAAACTGAAGATAAATTTCAAAGGTAGAATATTATACTAACCGCAGCCTTTGAAAGATGATGTCCTCAATATGTGTGCATGCCTACAGTACGTCCTTTTATGCACTTAAAGGTGTGTGTGTGTGATGATGGAGCAGAGAGATTGTTCTTGTTCTAGCTTGTGTTACGGCGCATTTCTCTAAGGGGAGAAATGGACCGTTTAAGGGTGTGGTTTCATTTAGAGCAAAAAGGGCAAAGATAATATCTTTGAGAGTAATTTTTTATTTTTTTTTATAGTGGAAAAAGAGCAATAATATATTCACAATGTTTTTCTTTCTTTTCTTTTTTTTTACATTACTTTCATAAAGAATTAAATTCTTAATTACTTATATAGATACATAATTTAATGTATTTATTTAAATCAGTATTATGAATATGAGAGTGCCACCAATACGAATATAACAAGTGTATTATAGTTTGTCTTTATTACACAGTTGAGTACAGTGTACGTGTTTATTTAAAAAAAAAAATGGACAAACATGTCTATTTATTTCCAGGTCTGCTTAATGAAGTTGGTGAGAAGTGGTGAAATCTTTCTGTGTTTCACTTGCTGCCATTGATGCACAGTCTGAACGGTTGCCAGGGTGACGGGGTTCTGACCTATAGAGGCAGGGGAGGGATTGACCCGTGTCAGAGCACATTTGCTGCTTTTGACACATCAGCCATGGCTTTCCACTCTGCCGCTGTCTCTCAGGTGTCTTCAAGGCTGTCTTCATCGCTGCGCCGCTTCTTTGTGAGCCCTCCCCCTGTCCGCCCGCATGTCTCATTCCCTCCACCCCTGGCACAGAATCTTTTCTCTCCTTTTCTGCTGGAGCTCCACTGTCTTGCTGTCAGCCGCTGTGGCTCTCCTGCCCGGTGTTTGGGTGGATTGGGTTAACGCTGCGCTTCCCTTGTTTCCTCACCTTAGGTGGGGTGAAGACCAAAGCTAATATCCCCCCTCCCGCCTAGCCAATCTAAACATCTTTAGCCGTGGATGGGCGGCCCAAACAAGAGCCCAGCAAGACGGGTGTCTTCGGTACGATGGCCCCCTCCGTTTGACATGTGCACAATGGCACTGACCCCTTCTGACGCTTCTCTCTCTCAATCGCATCGACCCATCGGCAATACACCTCACATAACAGCTGTTCTCAGCTGAGCAGAGCTCACCTTTAACTTTAATGTCCATACTTATGGGATTTTTCATCGCTAATCTATCAAAAGTCTTTTTTTTTAAACAACACAACTTGTAAGGTTGCGTTCATCAACGACGAGGTGCAAATTAAGGGGGATTTCAAACGGGTAAGAGTGACTTAAGTTTTATTAATCCGTCTAAGACAGTTCAGAAGTTTAGCTTTTTATTATTTGTATTGATTGAAGTTATAACTCTTTGTGCAGACTTGTTTGTTTAGTACACACAAGACCACTGCCGAGCTAGTGAACATCTACATCTTGGAGCGCACGTGTCGTGACTTATTGTTTGGCTTCTTCTAAAACCTTTCAGCAACATGCGATCTTCACGTGTTTGCAGTGGTAGATTTGAAACCAGCTGCATTTTCCATTCACAACTACGTCTGACATGTGCTTTTAATGCTTTGACAGTCAAAACAGGTCTTGGCGCCAATGCGCTAGTGAGATAACATCTGAAAGAACAGCTTGGAAGCCAACTCGCTGAAATATACATTTTGTTTCCATCTCTGCTCAGCTGATATGCAGCCATTAGAGGGCACAGTTGGCTCTCCTCAGCAGGAGTCCGCGGTGCCCTCCGCCCCACCCCCTCCTGTCTCGCGCTTTCAGTTTCTCTCCTTACCGCTTTCTTTTGGAGAACAGATACCGGGGCGCTAAGAGTCTTCAGAGCAGATATGATCTGCTGTTTACATTCTGTGTTTCAAATATATGCTTGTTGCAAATCTCCCGCACGTTACGCAGTGTGCTTTGAGTCGTACTAACACAGATGGAATTTAGATTTGCTTGGTGCTCAGGTCCCGACACGAAAAGACCTGTTTACTCTTGGCCGAAACAGGCTCCAATTTACACCTAGGTGCGAAATCCTTGAGCCAAGGAGATTTGTTGTGTCACGGCAAGATGCTGTTTCTGTGTCGCACGCAGACACACACTCCCACACACACATGCTGCTTTTACATCTAAAAGCTCCACTTACCTTGTTGCTCTGGAATGAGGATATTCCCTGCACAGTTTGAAGAATAGCTGCTTTTTCTTACTCTCCTCCTTTCTTCTATTTTCTGTCTCTGTCTGTTTATTCCAGTTCTATCTGTTAAATTTAGGGATCTCTATCCCAATAAGGGACAATCTCATTTTAAATTGAATTTAAATGTATATGTACTGTGTGTGTGTGTGTGTGTGTGTGTATCTACAGTGTTGGATAGATTACATTAAAATTGTAGTCCGTTACTGATCCAAATTACATGACAATAATTGGAGTTTGTAACGTAATTCATTACATTACACACTTTAGGTCATTTAAGATCAGGCTATTTTTTGATTACTTTTGATATAACTTTTTATCACATTGATTTAAATATGAAAATCTTGTTGATATGCAATGCAAAGATAAAGAAAACGTATTCCATTTATTATTAACAACGTGAAGTGCATAAAAATTGCATTACATGAATGTTTCCCAACGTTTGAAGGAACTGCAGGGGGTTTGTGAGTTTAATGAAAAGCAAATAACTAATGAAATCATAAAAATGTAAAATTACAATACATGATTTTAAAAAGAATAGTGTTCGTAATAAAACACTTACTAAAGAAAGCTAGGAAAACGCATGATTTTGAAATAGTTTTTGTTAATCAGTGGTCAAGTGCTGCCGTATGTGTGACCCTGGACCACAAAAAGTCAAAAATCGACCACAAAAAACTACTTTTATTAAACTCATTATTAATCTTTGTTAACATTAGTTAATAAAAATACAGTCCTTCATTGTTTGTTAATTCACAGTGTATTAAATAATGTTAACAAACACAACTTTTGATTTTAATAATGCATTAGAAAATGCTGAAATTAACATTAACTTAGATTAATAAATGCTGCAGAAGTATTGTTCATTCTTAGTTTGTTAATGAATGTAGTTAACTAAAGTTAACTAATGAAACTTATTGTAAAGGGTTACCATTATATTTTATGCCAAAACTCTTTATTAAATAAATATAATGTTTTTTGCACCCTCTGATTCCAGATTCTCAAATAGTTGTATCTCAGCCTAATATTGTCAGATCGTAACAAACCATACATCAATGCAAAGCTTATTTATTCAGCATTTATTCCTGTCTAAATCTCAATTTTGAGAACACTTATGGCTAGTTTTGTGGTCCAGGGTCACATATGTGCGGACAGGAAAATGTAACATGAAAAAGTACAATTATGGATAAGCAATCAATTCTGTATATTTGATTGCTATTGTGCAAATATTTTGCAATAATTGAATCAATAAAAATGTAACTCTGGTCTGAAAATGAGTAATCTAAAATGTATTATAATCTAATTATATTCAGTTTTTTTGGAATCTGATTACTTACAGTAGTCCAGATAAAATGTAATCATTTTCTACCCGGCACTATATACATTAACATTTAGTCATATTCAAAACTAAAAACAATGAAGGTTGCTTATTTGCTCAGTTGATGTGAAATAAAACCTGTGACTTAAACTAAAAAATAAATATGAATAATGTTGTTCTTATAGGAGTACAGTATTATTCTCTAGGATTTTTGAAGCGTTGCTTTTATATATTTCAGTGTTTCCACCGACTTCTTTTAATTACACATGCTTTGTGTTCCGTCTTTTGTCTTAATTGTGACTAGAGCCTGTTACATCGAGCTTTAGCTAATTATTTAATTGTTGCCTCATTTGTGATAATTGGCCATCTGAACGAGAAGACATTCATGCCTGTGGCAGATTTCAGGCCCATCAGAGGCATGTCTCTGTCTCTCTCTCTCTCCCTATCTCTCTCACACACACACACTCATGTTTACTTAGCTGTCTAAAAGAGGGCATCTCATAGGCTTCTTACGTTGTTTTATATCAAATCTTTTTTTTAAATAAATAAAGGCTATCCATACCACTATAATAACAATTTTTACATTTTTGCAGTTAAACAAATGCAAATAACTAATAAATGATTCAACTCTTTAGAATTATATAAAAAGTAGAGGCATAGACTTTGTAATATGAACACACGCACATATTTCTACGCATTTAAGTATGTACTCACATACGCGCAAATTCTGTTTAGTGCAAGGCCAGAAGATGCCAAGAAAGTGATGGGCGCTTCTCCATTGTCCTTCATCATAAAGAATGAAAACCATTTTTTCATTGTTTGCCTCTTCTCCCACAACCATGAATTTTTTTTTTTATCTTTTCTGCATTACTGCTTTCACAATTTCATCATTCAAATCTTCTCTTTTTTTTTTTCCATTGGGCTTCACCGGCACGACAAATAACAGAAGACTCGCGTAATGTATAAATGCAGTTGTATAACAAGACATCAAAGACAACAGCATTAAGTTAAAGAAATAGCATACTAGTAATAATATTAGTAGTAAAACAAGAGAGAAAAGTAAAGGAAGGCGGAAGAGAGGAGAAGGGAATGCTGAATGTTCCCGATGCTATCATGCTGTGACAAGCAAACACGTACACAATGCTACTCGCTAGTGCTTGTGTTTCTCTAATAGATAGGAAAGGGTTTCAATGCTTGGCATGTTGTCAAATTTAGGATATATCTTTTTAATTTAAAGCTTGAGTTTCACTGAACTTTAAGCATTCAGTCAGGAACTACAGGTCTGTCTCGGTTCTGTTTTGTTTGTATTATACGCACAAGCTTTATTATCATCTAGTGGCAGCCATGTTTTTCTTCCTCTACTCGTTGCTGCTCTCTATTTGTGTCTCTCTTACTTCATATCTTTGTGAGGATCAAGCTACTGTGCTCATAAACATATTTTTTCATGTCTCTTGCGTCTTTTCATCTGTTCAAATGCGCCTCTCTGTATAGTAAAACCGGGGGGTAATAGCGCCCATGTTAGTGCGAATAGCGTGATTGGTTGGCTCCTCCAAGTGATTGCTGGTGCTATTTTTTCTCTCGTCTCTACCAAATGGGTTGCCAGGGAGGGGGTCTTTAACTGAAATCAGACGAAAGCCAATGAGACGCTGGCATGCCAGATCAGGCTACAGAGGTGGATTGTGGGTAGGGAGGGTGGTTATTCAGTGTGCCGTTAAAGTAGGCCTCCATCCCAGTGCCCCAGCTGTGAGACGCCATGAGCTGAATAGGGCCGATTTCACAATCCTTTCAATTAAAATCACAACATAATCCTTCGCGCAACCTCTTCAGCAAATATCCTCTCCTTCAGTCGCTTTGTGTGCCGAGTCTGAAGTCCAGTCAGCGAGCGGAGATGTGTCTGGCATAGAAATGTTTTGATTCGCTCTGCTCCTGCTTTAAGAACATATTGTCCGTGACAGCGACAGACAGCAAAGGCCTGAAAAATGCTATGCGCGTTCGTAATACAAGCCTTAAAGACTTTGAAAAGAAAATCGGGGCTCGTGTTTTACAGTTGTGATTGTCGTAAAATGGGGCAAGCGCTCTCAGGGGAGAACGTGAGCTCTAATTTGCCTTGGTGGACCAGACAGTCCCAAAGGGAAAAGGATGGAGAGTTATGGTGCTGTATCAGCATTCATTTATTTGTGAATGAAGACGGGACAGACCGTTTGAAAATGCAAGGAGGGTTGGTGTTGAGAGATGAGACGTTGTTCGAAAGCTAAACATAGAAGTAGGGTACTGCGTTCTTTTTTTGAAATGCTAAATCACTCATAATCAAGCTGTAAAATAAATAATGGCCGGCGATTGCATAAAATTGGATTATGTTTCCTTAAAGTACAAATATAGCCAAACATTTACGTAACGAAGGCCTCACTGCATAAACATGCTGTAACCACAGAGATGGCAGTGCCCTTGACCTCTGATGTTAATGTATCTTTTAATTGGTTTTAAAAATAAAGGCGTCTGAAACGAGCTGTCATAGCTTATTTACTCCAGTCTCGTTTTATGAAATTCTAGAGTTCCGTCTCCATCCGCCTTTTTTTGACTCACTATGTGCAGCGGCTTTCTCGTAGTAACACGCTTATTTTATCGTTCTTGCCCTCCCGTTTCCTACCTCTCGCCTCTTATTCAGTTGGACAGGTCAGCAACACCTTCTTAGGAGTTGAGGGTGGAAAGTGACACAAGCAATTTGCAACTGAATCTTGGCACCATTAGAGAAATAAGGCAAGTGTGATCAGTGGTATAAATAGTACTTGTTATTCTATGTAATAAGGTTACTCCTGATTGCTTCCAGGTGCACGAGGCAGACAGTAGAAGCCTAAAGGAAATCCAAGCCTTTCGGCGCTTCTCCCACCAGCGCTGGCTTGAGAAAAGCAGATTGTCATTTCGCTCCATTTTTTCTCTCCTCGTTTCTAATGCTCTGTAACTCATATGATTAACCTCCTGCGAGTCCCACCTCAGCCCTGAGAGGATCGTGTTCGCGCATGGTGCTTCGATGCAGAAAACATCCCCCCTTTCACCGACGCAGGGAATTCCAGTGTAAGCTGTAAACATGTAAAAGTGAGAATGATTGTAATTGAAATAGTTTTTATGGACTACTAATGAACTGAAAAGTCTGGCTACCGGAAAAGCGAGACAGGATAGTGGGAAAGGAAGAAAAAAAGAATAAGAAAAAAGTAATGGTTCTTGTCTGTGTGTAGTACTAGGAGCGATTGCTTTACACAATGTTCACATGTAGACAATGACTAGTTTGAGCAAATGAATAAATAAATGGGCATGACATAATCATTTCAATAATCATTTGCTTTTTATTAGGAAATGAATGCTACGATGTTTTTGTGTGATTTTACAAAAGATTTCGATTTCAAATAAATGCTGTTCTTTTGAACTTTCCATGAACTAAAGAACCCCAGAGATGGGAAAAGCTGGTTTCAAATTTATGTTAAGAAATGTTTCTTGAGCAACATATTAGTATGATTTCTGAAGGATTGTGTGACACTGAAGACCCGAGTAATGCCTGCTGAAAATTTTTCAGTTTTATTTACACATTTTATTTTGTGTGTTTAAATACAAAAGCAATATTTTACACTAGTGCTATTTTTACTGTATTTTCATTAAATAAATGAGCATTGGTTAATGTAAGAATTTCTTTCCACATAAATAAACAAATATAAATATAAAAATTATATATATAAAATAAAAATAAAATAAAATTCTCTTTATGGTCTTAAAATCTAATATTATATATAGTGCAGCATGGCAAATACACATTGGGTCTAATTTATGTAATTTAATATAATAAAAAAAAAAATTGTTGTAATTTTTTTTATTTATTTATTTTTATTTTTTCTTCAGTTGTAGATTTGCAAATTCAGATGTTCCAAAATGTTATTCTGCATTTGCTTCAATCATAGTCTTCCAAAAAATGTTTGCATTTGTGGATCATCTTGCAAACTCACCTTAACTCATCTCACCAACTATTTCAGAAATGAGAGAAAACCGTCACCATCAATAATGAACCTTTTTATACTCTATAATGCATCTTTTCCTATTACTCATTGGTAGCAATAAAACATTTGCTTGACTGTAGTTGTGTTATTTTTACTATAAAATCCCATAATGAGTGATGGTTGTAATCAGTTGTGAAAAGCATTCAAGTACTGGACCTCGTGGATATTTTCACTGAGAAAATAAATGTCCTTCATTTGCTACGGCTGTAATACATTGATGACTTTTTTCATTGCAAGCTTAATAGTGATGTTTTGGTAACGTTCAGATGTGAAAATTATATAAAATTAGCGTGAATGACCTTGGCCTTGATTTAGTGATTTTCCCTCATTTTGTGAAATTATGAAAATTGTTCACAAAGTGGACAGTGACATTAAAAATTGCTTCAGTTTTAAATCAGCTTCATAGGAAAAATCAATTGATTTAATAGCACTCTAATTCAGCACGCCAGTATGTGTGTTAAATAATATCTAAATAGTATATATTCCAGTGCAGTATGAATAACATCATGGCTTCTTTATGAATCGATACATTACAGTTTATAAATCAGTTTTAAAGCAGGACCGCATGTCCCAAGTCTCTCTTTTGGGATGTCTTGTAAATTGACTGCTTGACTTTGTGTGGACGGGCATGACTTGAGCTGATCTTTCTGTCTATCTGTCAGTCTATCTTCTCCCTTCCTCTCTTAGCATCATTTTCCATATAACTAGAGGTTCTCATGTCAACACATTGCTCAAAGAATGACTTTTTTTTTTATGAGGCGATCAATGTTTTCATAGCATTCACAGGGAGTACTCTTCACACCAACTCAAAAAACCTTGACTCCGAGAGGCTTCTTGCTTTGAGGGTTTACATTTCCCACATGAGTTCGGTAGAGAAGATTCACAACAGCCAAGGGAATAATCAAACATGGCCTCCTGAGAGTGTGTGCATGTAAACATTTTCTCGCTTTCTCCCACACACTCATACACACGGACTACCACACACACAACTTTTATCAGTGCTTGGGTCTTACACAGAGTCCGACAAAAATTACTTTTTGCCACATACAGTGAGAGTGGGGAAAAAATGTTTATACTGCTGTTAATAAGTTGTTTATGTTGGTTTTCTGTTGTTTTTTAATTAGTGCTTTTTTTCAGCAAGGATGCGTTCAATATATTAAATTATGCCACAAAATTGAAATCTATCTATCTATCTATCTATCTATCTATCTATCTATCTATCTATCTATCTATCTATCTATCTATCTATCT
>JAUCMT010000001.1:17153588-17163871 GCA_032357475.1 Enteromius thamalakanensis
CAAAGAAAATATCAGTGTTAAAATAGTCAGGTAAAAACGTTTAAACTGGAAGCTGCCATGCAATGTGTATTTTACTATTGTTAAAATGTGAAAAGTTTTTTCAGGGGGTTATATATATATTAATTTTTCAATAATTACTTTTATTATTATTTATTATTATTATTTTACAATAATTAATTTTATAAAGAGATTCAGGTATGTGTTGCTAAAATGTTTCATTGAATTTAATAACATATAGTTTAATGACATTAAAGCATTGTCAAGTAGCATTTCACCAAAATACCATCCGATAAATCTTGTTACGCCTTTTGCAAGAACAGTTTTGCTTTATTTTTTTATTTATAAAAAAATACAGTAAAGTTCTAGCAGCTACCGTTTTGTTTTTTCCATAAATTTAAAATAAATGAAATTTAAAGCTAACATTTATTTTTTATTATTATTATGCAGGAAATGTTTTGTGGGGTCAGGGAAAGTAATAACTTTGAGCATGCAAAATAACACTTGCAAGCGCTGTGCTGTTGCTCGATGAGAACGAACTTCGCATCCCGATTGAAAACGTAAAACAGAGCCAAACCCATGAGCTGCTTACAGTCGCTATCAGCCAGAGACACGATGATGACGACGAGCTTGTGAAAGTCATTCATCAGGGTTCGGCGTTAGTCATGGATGACCCTTCATTTATCACTGATCCGGTGCTGGATACAGACACATAGCGCACTGATTGGACGCAGCGGGGGGACCAGTAGCGCCGAGCTAGATCCAGAGCTGAGGATCTGTAATCTCGCTGCGCTTTCAGGTAGACATGCTCGCGCTCACTCCCGGCTTTGTTGTATCTCTGTGAGGAAACAGCGGCAGCGCGTCTAACTCCGTATCTCGGTGTATCCGGACGGTGGCGGCTGATATTCAGCATTTACGCACACGAGCGCTGGACACATCGATCCCACCCGACCAATCTCCTCCGTTTGCTCTTGTTTTCAGAGAGGAGATAGAAACATCTATCTGTCAACGTCTGAGTGACTCTCGCGCTCTCCGGACTATCGTTTGGACGGAAGTTGCTGCTTGAAGCGAGTGAGGAGGACTTGTTTTGCAAGAAACATCTCTCTGTTTTGTCTTTCACCGAAGTTGACCGTCGTTTAGTGAAGTTTTGCCAATGGGATGCTGAAACATATCAACAGCAGGTAAGGACACCGATGGTCTCTGCATGCGCGAACGCAAACTTACACACACATTACATTTTCGTAGAAAATAAAACAGGGCAAAGGAGGATGATAATAAAAAAAAACATTGCTTTAATTACTTTTTTTTATTGTCAAATAAAAAAAATCACATCATACGGATTAACATACGGAGTTCGTCGTAGCCTGTACATTGCATTACTTTCAGAATTGATATCTTAGTCAAGCGCATGTTAAAGTTAACCCTATTAATGTTAGTAGGTACACACAGGTTGTAAATGTGTTCACGTGTGTGAGTGTAAGCTTCACTGTATATCGATACGAGCACACCGTCGTAATAATAACTTATCTACTTAACTTCTCCGTTGACTTTCAATGCAAAAAAATAAATAAAAAAACATAACAATTAAAACTTTATGTACAGCCCGACAACTTGAAATTAAGTTTCATAATAATAGTAGTTTTTAGCTCTAAACGTTTGACAACTTGCATGCATTTACAGTAATATCGTTCAAAATGAACAGTACTAGACGTGTATGATAAACAGATAAAGACTTGAGATCAGCGAAATAATCAAAAATCATCATATTAATGTAATAGGTCTAAAAATGTCATAATCCTAGGCTATACCTGCATTTTACATTTACATTTTTACTCATTTGCCATTCATCTTACTGTGGAAGATTGTGTATTACAAGCGCTTACAATAATTGAAATAATATACAAATATAGTTATGAAAGTAGTTTTATTGACATAGTTACTGTATACTGTGAACAATATTGCAATATCCCTCTGCTCAGATTACATGTGTTCAAGTTGTTTGTGAGTGTTTTATACAGACTTGCTGTATCTGAGAGAAACAGTATCAGCTAACATTGTGCTGAAGATGTCTCAAAATAACTGTTTTCCAGAAAATCAGTAATCATTTACTTACCTTCTCCTAGTCATTTTTCTTTCACTACAGTTCTCTCATGTTTGTTTAAGCTTTATTCTCAGCTCTGAGCTAAGCAAAAACATAAATGCTTAGCTGATTGGCATAACCAAGTTTTTTTCCAAGTAAAAAAAAAAATTATTTATTTTTGTGTGTAAATGTGTGTCTTCTGAGCATGCCATGTATTTTTTCAAGATAAATGTAATATTTAAATATTTGATGTCAGACAAATTAGGCTAGAACATTTGCTTTGTTGACTTTTTACAACATAGTGCTTTGGTGGCTTCAGTGGGAGTAAGGGTTTCTATAAACGTCTTATAATGTCAAACTGAGCTGTTTATAATTGAGCCAAATTTCTAAAGTTCATCATGGACGTGTAGACTTCTCAAAAACCCATACAGTATTCCTAAAAGCATTAAGATAAAAAAGAAAAAAAAGGTTATCAGTTAAATTTTACTCATGAACACATACCTGGAGGTTATGTTTCGACAGATAAAGAAGAAACAGACATATACGCACACACACATCGTCTGAACACAGTGTAGAAGGGAGCATGGTACTGAGGTATCACCATGTACTGTAATTGCACTGAAAGCTGATACTGATGATAGTGATTGGTGAAAGATTCCTGGCCCATCCTAAATGGTCTTTTGTTTAAATGTTAGTGTATATTGCCCGCTAAAGTCACAGACATGAGTGGACATTGCCTCATGTTGAATCGTGCTCCTAACTGGCCTCCTATGATATGTTTAGGTTTTAAATGTCTATATTTAAAAAGATGTTACAGTCTAGTTTAGGCCTTCTAAGGGGGGTTTTAGCGATTTATTTCATGGCAGTGTTTTTAAGAATTAGTTTCTGTTCATTAGAATTCTCTAGTTTAGGTCTGTAAGGTCGATTTGATATTGCAATCAGTTACGAATTTTAATATACGTTAAAAGTGTTTGAGGTGCAAATATGAGCTTCTTGTGGAAATTATATCTGACTCATATTATAGCGCCATTTTTGTATGAAAATACGCTCGTGCCTATGCATGTTTTACTTTTTGCTTAAAAAAAACATAGGAACATTAGAAAATTGTGGATGATGCACGTAATAAAACGAGGAGAGATTTAGCATTGCTTGTGTGTGTGTGTGTGTGCTGAGAGACCTTTGACTAATCTGAAGTGTAGCTGAAATCAATTTTTGATGTTGCCTTGAACTTGGCCTTTTGTTCACTTGAGAGACAGGGAGGGGGGGGAACGGACAACAGAAAAACTTAAACTGATTTTATTATTTCACATTAAAGTTGGAGTGATTGATAGGAGCACTTTCAAGCTCTGAAGTGTCATTTATATCATGACAGAAAGAGTTTTTTTTTCTTTTCTTTTTTTTTTAAGACCCGTGGAAGGCGTGTACGCATGTTTGATCTCACATCAAATAAAGGAGCAAGAAGGCACCATTTGTTACTGTAATGATGCTAATATTGTCACATATAGTGGCTCTCTTTCCCTCATAAAGGCCAGTGCAGATGTTATTGGCTGGGGGTTGTCATGGTAATGGGAGTTACAGAAGCTGGATTGATTGACAGAACCTGTCCAGTGTGGCCAGATGTTTTATCATCTCCTTGTTGCTTCTGCTTTCACACCTGCTTAAAAGTCAGCATACATATCATTTCATTATTCAAAGCCCAATTAGTCAGTGTCTTCGTTTTAATCATTCCCTGTCAATGGGAGGCATGACAGCTAATTGCAGAAACATTTATTTTCATGTAATTTCATTTTCAAGGCAGTAAGACTCTAACATGATTAATAGTAGTCACGAGCACAATGTTTGGGAACAGATAAATAGGCATTGTTGTTTTCACACCGGTGTGTGTTTTTGTGCATGTGAATGGATGTGACTTCCTTCCTAGTGGTATAGGGCTGATTTACCAGCTTGTTAAATGCAATGCATTGGGAGTCATGTACATACACACACACACATATGCACACACCAACGAGGCCTGAATGGCATGTAACACTTGGAGCAGGCTCATTGCTGCCCAGCCATGCTTAAAGACGGAGACACTGGTGTTTTTGCCGGCAACCCAACACCAACTCAAAGCTCACTGACTTGAGTGCACATGCCAAACGACAGCCGGAGAACCGCGGGCTTCGTGCCTCTTACGCTGTTCTTTTGTGTGCTTGCTGCATAGGTGCATTGTAACGTATCAGCAAGGCAGGTGAGGAAGCAAATAATGTTTGTGACTTGCGTGACCGGATGGAATGTTATGCGCAACCTATGTGAGGCTTAATTAAAACGTCACACATCAGCTAGAACGTATTGATGTGCCTCTGTTGTGCCGCTTAATTGACAATGAGAGATGCACTTTTGCTCGTCTGGTAACGGTCAGAGTGTGCTAATATTTCAGAGAAGAAAGGAATTGTCTGTGTTTAAGACCCATCCCCTTGACCTGGACTCTTTAATGCAAAGCCTTTTCTTTTAAGTCTGTCACTCTGATTTATGCTCAACTCCTCAATGCATTGAAAACGCAGAGAATACTTCAAATAGGATTATACACAGGCACACACACACGGATGCACACTCTGGTTGGAATCCACTCTTTAGAGTCGGCCAGAGTGTAAATAGTTTTTCAATGGTAAAACGGATTGCGACCTGTCTAATAATGGCGTTACAGTCAAACAAAACAAATCCATTCTCATGGAAACTAGCAAGGAGTTGTAAGGCGAGTATGACGCTGCTGTACCGGACACCTTTTTTTTTATTGTCGTATCTCAACAGACAATGTTGACTTGCCTGCACAACGTTTAGTAGACGGTGGCTGCTTGTGTTTGCTTGGAATTTGACTGAGAGCAGCACGGGTTCCAGGAAATAAGAGGTTTGAGTTTGTTTCAGAACAGCTGAACAATGAGGGAATCCATTTTTCAGCGTTCAGTAGGGTTTTGTGTTTGTGTGTCTCTAGGTCGCTGTACTGATCGGTTTATTTTTCAGAGGGGCGAAAGCCGCTCACAGCCTTCCAGAAATTCTTTTTTCTCCCCGCTTTTAGAGAGAAAAGACTGGCGAATGACCTCTCCCTGTGAGCCGCTATGAAAAATTCATGGTCTCCTCCCTCTTCGAGCCATTATGTCAACATCTAAAAATACTTTATTTCACACTGGCGCCTCTGTGATGGTCAATGATAAACAAACTGCAAAAACCACCAGCTCGAGCTGGCAACACTTTGGGATTGGCAAATAAATAAATCAAACTTTCCAGTTGCATCAAAAAAGTTGGACCGATCTGGTGTGTTACATGCAAGCGTATGTCTTTTTGGTGAAATATGCAGTGCGACCAGTGCGGAAGACAAAGATTGTGTGAATTCTGTCGAGTGTGAAACAGGGAAATAACCGACAGCTTTTAAGTAGGCTCCACCTCCAACCTTAAATCTGTTCTCTTTTTTTTTTTTTCTCAGTCTTGTGAACATTTTATTATATTTGTATTTGACAACAGTTGTTCCACAAGGCGGGTTTGGTGTTGTTATGCTGTGCTATAGGATTTACTGCCGAGTGCCCTCTGCCAACTGTGGAATTATGTGTGCCAAATAAATGTATGATAGTAAAGGAAGACAAATTCATTGAAGTATTCTTGTCTGTTTTTGAAGGCGTTTGGCAGTTATTTATAGTATAATGGAGATAAGGATCAGAATGTGACAAGCTGGAGTCACATCCAGATGCCTGACTTTTATTTATTTTTACACTTAACCTTCGTGTTGGCTTATAGTTTATGTACTCATTTATTGTGCTTTTACATCAAATGACTACTGAATAAAACACGTGCATTTTTAGGTAACTTTGATTTCGCATTAAATAACATGCTCATTTTAACAAGAACATTTAATTCATCCACTTGACATTCCTTGACATTAATTATAGCTGTTTCTTTGGTTATACCCAGTATTTGTATATAAATGTAAACGTTTGGGAGCAATAATATTATTTAATGTTTTTGAAAAAAGTCTCTTAGGTTTACCGAGGCTGTATTCATTTGTTCATTATACGTACGAATGCCATTGTGTAATATTATTAATGTGTTTCAAACGCAATTTATTAATGTGGTAGTATTATTCCAGGCTTCAGTGACACATGGTCCTTCAGAAATCATTGTTAAAAAAAACGCTTATTGTTTGTGGAAAACACGATTTTTACTTTTTTTTTCTTTTATTGTGTAGAGATCTTTTGTAACATTATAAATATTTTTACTGTCGCTAATCAAATGAATGCATCCTTGCTGAATAAAAGTTGTATTGTTATCTATTTTAAATAAATCTTAATGCCCCCAAATCTCTGAACAGTAGTGGGTGTGCACACGTGTGTGTGTGTCTGAGTGTGTCTGTCTTTTGTAGTTCTTCTATAGTTCTTCTTTTTTCCACAAGGTTAGAAATTCATTCCTGATGCACTTGTCCTCTCCTATGACTCCAATGTGTGTCCTAGTCATCTGCTCCGTTTGTATGTACCTGTGCGTCCTTCGTGGAGCGCTGAGTTCGGATTGGCTGACGGCATACCTGGCGTCAGACACTTTTCTAGAGTAGGACAGTTCAGTCGTCTGTGTGTCCGTACCTTATGACACCCACCTTACGAGGCTTCACCTTTTAAATTCTCACACACTCCACTCCGCTGCAGCAGGGCTTCCCATCACAGGCGGTCTACTTCTTCAGTGACCTCTTAAGACCCTAATTCATTGGATTCGAGAGCCAGGTACGCTTTGTACTCCATTTTTGCAGTTTATCACGGTTGTATGGCCTTTACTAATAAATCTGTCGTCCGTTTAGACCGTCAAGATTTAATAATGTGAAATTTATAGTTTAAAATGCTTTCACTGCTCAGGATGTAATGCAATGCCTTTAGTGATAATTTACCAGGCAATAAATGATTGAAGGGAAAATACTTATTTGAGCAAGTCAGCGGTCATAGTTCACCAAGCTCCAGATGCTGTGATATTTTATACTTCATTGTTCCCATTTTGTTCTCATGTGTCCTCCTGTATCTTGTTGGGCATCCATATTTTATGAATGCCGCAGTAAATAAAATGGAGGCCGCTGTGTGTAAGTGTGTGAGGATGTTCGAGGGGGTGATGTAAACATGAACCCTGCTCTCCCGTGGCGGAAGAGGGGTTCGCGCAAAGGTCTTTCTGGTTCTTGGGGAGGCCATCAGTCTTCTCTTTTGTCACTGATACAGCCAATCCAAACCCCCCCGCAACTCCTTTCGGCTTTCTTGGAGAGGATTCAGCATTCCTGCGGGCGCAGCTTTGTGACCAGCATGGCCAGCCCCACGTAACCTTTTAAGTCCAGCTGCAGCGTTCCACGGCAGATATGTTCATTAAGGAGAGGAGAAAGGCTTTTGTCTCCCCCGTCAGTAGAGACTGCGGGAAAGCAGGCTTTTTATTCACATAACCACCCACTTGATCTCACAGCAGCTCAGGTGGAAAGGTTGTGCCGATTGTGATGTGTTTTTCTCGCTTTGTCATTTAAGAAGGCTAAATTATAGCCATTTTAAATTTGATCAAAATTCTCACTTGGTTCCTTTGCACCGTTCCTTTCTCCAGTCTCCCTTCAGCTGGACCGTTTTTTGTAGCCGCTGGAGAAATTTATCTTTCGATATGTTGCCTGAAAGTGCTCGGTGCACCGTAATTTACCGCATAATTTATTTGCTCCTTTTGCGTTTTTTGGGAGCTTTAGTTCCAGAAATTGAAACAGAGCAGTCTTCTTGATAGCTTTCTTTGGATTAAGATCACGGAGGTGGAGAGGCCAGGATGAGGGATTCGTCTTTCTAATGGCTGTGATGAAATTTTTTGCCACTGTAATTTATGTGCATTTCAACATAACTTTATGAGCACTTACTTTTGGAATGCAGTAACCCCCTTTTCCCATTAGTTTCAGCTTTACAGGAAGGCCCACTCAATATTGCTTTAAATACCATATGAAAACCACCAAATTATAGAATTATATTTTCCCCTAAGTGAGGAGGTAAAAGGGGCCGTCATATATAATTCATGCTGAAAGATTTCTGTAAAAAAAGGCGTTTAAATATATGTGAAGAACACGAGAGGTTGACTGGCTGTTCTTGTGTGCTACAGAACATGGCAGGTAGTGTCTCTGGCCAATCAGATCCTTTAGCTCTCTATACAAGAGAGAAAGATAGGAGGAGGGGGTGAGAGACACATGAAAGACGTAATGAAGGTTAGTGAAATGGAGAGCAATACATCTTGCACATTGAGCTCGCTACTTGTTAAAGCGACAGGGCCTAACCAGAAAGGAATTTGCTTGATGGATGAATTTTACCCGTCTAATGGATACAAGCACTTGAAAAATGAAAACATCGATCCGTTCCCCAAGTTTTTCCATCCCTCTAATGAGAATGGGTGTTACGAAAGATTTTGAGAGGGTAGCGGGGACAGTCTTTTGCCCGATGATTCGGAGCACATGTATCTCGGGTTTCAGTCACAGCTGAACTGCCTCTCTCTATTGTATATATTATAGGAGGAAGAGAGGACGCTCGATTTGTCTCTCTATTGATGTGCAAATTCAGAATGGGTTAGATATTTCCTCTGTCATTTTGCTTGAGCTTTTTTTGAACCTTGTTAGCCCCCTTTCAAAGTAAAACAAAAATATATTTTTCTGCTTGTTGCTATGGATACAGTAGTTTACTCATGTTAGCTAACTTCACAATGCGCTTTTGTTGCTTTCGTATTTGTATGGACATTTTAATTTGTGCTTTCGTTATCAATAGATCAGCGCTTCTCAACTAATGAGTTTCGACCCAAAAATGTCCGGCGGGTCTTTTCTAATTGGGTGCCAGTTTGATACAGCAAAATAAGTAGATTTATCAACTTGTAAAATTAAGGAAAAGACATTTCCTTTTTAATTTATTCTTTATTATTATGTATTATTCCTTTTTATTTTTTGTTGTCTATTTTGTTGCTTTCCAAAGCCATCCTTCAGGTCAAACTCTTATTTTTGCACAGATTTACCTATCAGTGACCAAAAGTTTCAAATATTACATATGAATTTCCAAATTATATATACATTTTCAGCAAATAATTTAGCAAATTTTTAGGCTATGCTGTTAAGATATTATGGTAATTATAATATCTCATAGTAATTTTTATTTATTGTTTCTGTATAAGATTTAATTTAATTAAAAAAATGTTATGTTTAAATTTTAGCGACTATGTGTGGCTCATGATATTCAGTATTCAAGATACTCCTTCATTTTACTAATTGCAAAAATGTACAATATTTGTCTTAAAGCAAAAATTAAAAAAAAAAAAAACGTTTATAACGAGTAAACGTTTATTTTCAGAAGCAATTAAGTACAACAAAGAAAGAACAATTGTATTTCTCTTCTGGCAGTTAAGCTGTGTTATAAAAATAAAGAAAACAAATGAAAATTTTGTTAGTCACAATGGCTATTTATTACAGGGGTCACAGCTTGTATTTCTTCTGTACAGGCTCAAAACGCTGTATCTTTATCTGTCCCAATTGGTAGGCGATTGGCTGTGGTCACCGAGCAGACGGGGTGAGAGCATGAGGCCATGATGATGATGGCGAGGGCGGAGAGACGTGAGATCCAGAGCTCACTGGGTGCGTGAGCAGGCCGGGCTGAATGTCACACACCTCGCCCCCTCCACACACACTTGTGCGGTGCTCTCATGGCACACTGTTAATTAATCTGTAGCTTCCAGCCAGACGGGCACAGCTCACGCAGGCCAGCTGGGAGATGCTTTAGACCGGGCATGCACTCCCTCTGATGGCTCACTCTGCTGGCACTGTCTGCCAGATTACATCAGGTGTGTGTGGGTGTGAGCCCCGCTTGGGTGGGTGAAGGTGTGTGTGTGTGGACCTGGTATTTATCACCTTATGGGAACCACACAAAGATAGGAATACCAAATAAAAATGTTTAGGTTCCCATAAGAAAACAAGTTTATTAATCACATAGTTTTTTAAAAATCTAATAATGCACATAGTTTCCTGTAAGGGGTAGGTTTAGGTGTAGGGTCAGTGTAGGGCAATAACTCATACAGTTTGTACAGTATAAAACCATTATGCCCCGTAAAACATGTAAACACAACGTGTGTGTGTGCGCGTGTGTGTGTACAGGTTTTTATATCCTCGTGGGGACCAATTGTCCCCACAAAGATAGGAATACTAGTAAATTTTGAC
>JAUCMT010000001.1:17166455-17204981 GCA_032357475.1 Enteromius thamalakanensis
ATTGGAAAGGTAGTCACGGGGTGTGTCGCGATTCTCCCTTATCACACCGCGAAACAGGATCGTGGATCTGAGTGTCGCGATTTCGGTTTCATATCGCGAATCGTTACAGCCCTAGTTTAATTTAACTTAATTTGTATACTCATATAATAACAACACAACTTTGTCAGAATCTTTTACTTTGAACAGAACCTGTTTTCAGAATTGACTCAAAGTCTGTTCACATCTCTGTAGTTAGATCAGTGTGTTTAATAATGTGTCTTTGACCTTCATTATGTATATTTAAATTGTAAATAAAATTAAAAAAAAAAAACGTTTTTACATTCTTACATTCCTCAGTCACTGTCACTAATGGGCCATTAGGGGGAGGGGTCTTTGTCTCTTCAGGTGATAATCACTGAATATTAATGGACATTTAAATTAAACTTGTATTTTTTTTTTTCATTAGACTATTCTAAGACAATTAAATTTGCTGAATTAAATATATATATATCTCTTCTTATCAGTTTTGTTACAGTAATGTTCAATTGAGTGGAGGAGTTGAATCCACTTAAATGTGTTTTTGTTTTTTTTTGTTTTTTAAAGAAGCCTAAGTATGAAAACACTGTTGCATAGAATCTGTCCGTTTTCATTCTCTGGTTTGACACAATCTAATGCAACAAGAGATTATTTGAATCCATTGTTGTGTTTTCAAGTGGTTGCCATGTTACATTGTTACCCCGATGGTGCTTCTAACACCTGGATGAGGGTGTTTTCGAAACACTCAGTATTTTTACCCTTTACCAAGTTTTACCCTTAACATGCATTTTTGGAGGGTTTTTTCAACACCCACCATCTCAGAGTAGTGACTGTGTCGTATGTTGTGAGATGTACAACTTTTCATGGAGACTGTAAGTGAAGAGCTTTCAACAGCCTTTCATCATTCCCGCCCCTCCCATGAGCTCAACTGGGCTTCTCCCACACTCCCGTTCCCTCTAATAGAGTCTTCTTTTCCCCACACTTCTTTCCTGCATCTTTTGCCTGTCTTTCTCACCGTTGACATGGCGACAGCTTGTAAGCTACAGGTGTCTGTGTTTGCCAAATGGTGGAAATAGACTCGTGTGCTCAATGAGAGGAAATAACCATTTCACTAAACAGAACTGATTAAGAAAATAAATAAATAAATCAAAATTCTTCTTATAAACCCGTGCTTGGGTTTTGAAGGTTTGCATATATTACTTTAGTGGCAGTGGCTGCATTAACGTCAAAAAGAGTAAAAGATTGATAGTGTCTTACTCAGAAACCGCTACCCCATAGCACAGTTAAATCAGCATCTTAAAACTATTAACACACATCTTATTGCTTAATTTGAAACACAAACAACCCTCCTCTTTCTTTTGTGGTGTTTTTCTGTCTCTCTTCACAATAAATCGAAAAACTCTTTTGGTTAAAAACCACAAGCAGCATGATATGATGTATGTTGTTGTCTGTCGTGCAGCGGAAGAGTCCCACGGCGCTCTAAAATATTGTTGACATCAACAATTCTGCATTTGTTCTCAATTTAGTGAGTTTTTTTTTTTTCTTTTCGTTCTCCCAAGTGGGCACATTGACATTTTGAACAAAATCAGGCCTGCCACTGGTGCTCTTACAGTAGTAATTAAGAGGAGGGTCTGTCATATCAGCGTTCTGATTCAGTCCTAAAAGAGTAACCACTTATCCTAATCTGTGGAGGCAAGTTTTGCTAAGAACACAAAAGTGACTTCGTTGCTTTATGTAAGTGTTATCTACAGCCATTGAGTTTAGGTTTATTTTTATGTTCATTCCTCGTTAAGCAAACCTTTCCCGGCCAATTTAAAAACAGATGTTTTGTTCCAAAACCTAGTGAGCTGCCTTGCTGACCTCTTCCTAGGCAGCATGAGTGACAGATTTGGAACATTCAACACAGGCAGATTCAGAGATTGATGGTCTTGGTTTTCTAGGATAGCAGCATTATACTTTAATATAGATAAAAACAACATAAATAGATACATTAAAATTAAAAGGACAGGAAATATTTGAACATTGTTAAAAAAAAAACCTTTAATAAAACAGTGTTGGGGAAAGTTACAGCATTGTTTTACACTATAAAAGTAACTAATTCTGTTACTTGGTTATTTTTTTTTATGAATAGTAATGCATTATGTTACTCACTTGGGCTAGACAACAAACAAAGAAACAAGCCTATGAATTATTGGGCAACTGTAAAGTCCCTTTCACACCAAAAGTGAAATTAAGTCTTTGGAAGAATAAAGTGCCTTTGCAACTTACCCTCATTTTCCTTAATACGGGACAGGAGAGGTGTAAGTGAATAAATGGGAAAACGATGTAACTTGCATTTCTTATTTGAAATTTAAGCACTGTGTTACTTAAATAGGTAATCTGATTATGGAAGCCGTGTGACTTGTAAAGTGTTACTCGCAACACTGCATAGTTACTAGGGCTGGGTATCGTTCAAAAAATGTTGATATTGATGTCTTGAGTTTGATACCGGTTCCTTAATGATACCTTTTTCGATAACAATTTTATGAAATCAGTTTGAACAAAATTACATCATCATTTTTTTCAGCGGTATTTATACAGACTCTCAACCTAATCTCCTGAGCCACTGCGTGAAAAAATGAAAATTTTACCAACACAATGAATCAGTGCAAATTAGTTTGAATAAAGTTCAAATAGTTTTCAGTTTACACATCTGTTATGATACCTTTACACTAGTAAATTATTATTTATTCTTACAATGGCCTTGTAATTTTTTCCCCTTTGAAATTGTGTATATTTAAATTTTATTAAGGCATTTGTCTTTTAATTAATGAAGGGGATAAAATAAAGGGGATTTTATATGACAGTTTAACACTCTGAAGAATTACTGTTTTAATAATTTTTGTAGTAGCCTGTACATTCGACTGAACAGTAGTAATTTACTTTTATTTTGGGTGATATGACGATAGATTTACTCAAATTAAACGGTCAAATGCTCTTGAAGTAACCCTCTGAGAAGTTCTGGAGATGTTATTTATGTAGCCTACTGTATATACGTCCTCTTTTAGTGAGCCGCAAGATGTTAATATCACTGGAAGCGTCAAGCACGGGTCAGTATGCTAGTAAACAAATCTGTTCTTCTGCACTACATTAACACAGAGACTCGCAGAATCTTTTTTGTTTTTTTTGGTTAAATATTGACAAATACTATTGAAAGCAGGAGAGTGCTCACTTTTGTGAGCAGCACACGCACGTTTATGTGTGTTTGAGTGTGTGATGGTACTGTGCCGTGCGCCATACAGAAAGAGCGACTAACTGTAGAGACAAATGACGTGCAGTCGTGTTAATAATATAAATAACATAAGGCTATTTTACACACTTCTGGTCAAACACACTGGCTATTGCTACAGTCTTATGGGCTCACTGACGTTGTTGAGATTAACCTCTTTAGGTATCGAAATTAGGTACTGAACAACGAGACGTTTTTCGTTAATCTGTTGTATCGAGGGAATTCGGTTGGTACTAAAAAGTATCGAACTAAATTCCCAGCTCTAATTTCCACAGAAAATAATCAACAGAGCCATTTGCAACAATGATCATAAAAAAATAGTTTCTTGAGCAACAAATCATCATATTAGAATGATTTTTGGAGGATAAAGTAAGGTACAGTAATCAGTCACTGCTGAACATTAAACTACCATCAGGTAAATAAATTGCAAATTGAAATAAAACATATTGTTATGACATTTTTTATGATATATCATAATAATATCTGTATTTTGATGTTTTTTACTGCATAAAATACTAAAATACATAATAGACTTAATAAAACTTAACTTTTTTTTTTTTTTTATGATCTTTTTAAAACAGTTCCGACCAGACTTACATTACCTTAAAATGCCTTTATAAGCCGCTCACTGTTGAAAAAGAGCAAAAGTAATGCCCAGAACCCTTTTTTTGTTTTCAATAAACGCTTGACATCTTAGAATATTCAAGCATCAGCATCTAGAGCTCACCTGTCGAATAGAGAGCTCTGATAACAGCGCTCAGGGCTATAGTTGTGTTTTCTTATCTCGTTTGACCTTTTGAAAGGTGAGTGACAGGTAACTACTGCGAATGATTCTAGTTTTGTGAAATGTGCATAACAGATCGGATGCAATAGAACGGTTGGATTTTCACTCCGGTAAGGTCATTATTGCCCCCCACCACCACCACCTTCTCCTCATCGCCGTCTTTTTTTCTTTCACTTCCTGCTTGCTCGCCATCCCTGCCAAGGCCCTCAAATGGATGTACTCCATTATCAAAATTCAATTTTTGCCTTCGCTGTGGTCCTCTCGTAGCAGTGCGGGCTGTTCAACCAATCCTCCTCTCTGCCTGTCTCATCAGCATCTGCTGCAGGAGGGCAAATAGTCTTAATTGTGTTTGGTGAGAAGCGACCACCGCCTGACTAATGAGCCCTACAACCCCGCAGAGAAGCAGCGCTGCAGCAAGCACCCCAGAATCTCCAACCCTCTGATGACTTTCCACCACAGGGACTGCTGGGTCTGGGTCATGCTGGTGGGTCAGGCATTCTGTGGTTGGGTAATTGTCTCTCTCTGTACTTAGGGTCTGATGAGCAAATGCGATTACAGAATGGAGGCCAAATTGACCCCCTCTGCTTAATGATGGTTCTGAGGAAATGGAATGCGCCCGTGTAGGTGTGTTTGTTCCTGTCTTTTCTGGGATATTAGTTACCGCATCCACTTTTTGAAAAATTGGTTCACAACTTCCATACTCTTTATAAGCAAATAATTCATAGCTGGATTTTATTGTCGTGGTTAATATTTCTTTCAAGTCTATCTCAGTAAATTAATAATGATAAAAAAAATAATAAAATGCATGACGAATACCAAGCCTGAAAACTCACAGCTTGTTATTAAATGGACTTGAAATATGACACATGTCTTCTCTTCTTGCTTCCAGCGCAGTAATATGTAGCAAGCTGCCAACAGCCATAGAGGGTTAGAACAAAGTACAATAAAGAAAAGCTCATCAAAACAGTTTTCTTTATTTTACCCTAATTGACACTGTCACATCTAAAATAAACAGCGAAGTAACTATAATTCTTTTCTCATAATCATAAGGAGTAAGTACTGAAATAATGATACAATTCATGAAAAAATAATTCAGAGATAATCAAACCTTATTTAAAATGTATTATTTCTGTATTTACCGCATTGTATATATAAAAAAGAAAGCATAAAAAAGCTGCTTATTGACTCTGCTGTTTATTTAGAATTTTGACAGGTTAAAAACATGACAGACAATAATGCAAAACTTATTACGCTCTGTTTATATCAGTGTCTCATCTGAGAGTAATAACTGTGCGCATAAACAATATTTGTATCAGTTGGGAAAACAAGTGATGTGACTTATATTACAGTATGCCCTTCTTCATTATTGTTATGATTATAATTGAATGATCATTGTTAGAATTTAATTGCAACTGCATTTTAGACTCTTCTTACTGCAAATGTCACTGTTGATAGTTAACCGAACTCATTCAGCATGTTTTTCAGTGCTCTCTGTGATCATTTGTTTAAGGGTATTTATCCAATCCTATTGAAAATAATGGTTCGCTCTCTTTAATTTAATACGAGGGGCTACGGTAAAGGACTAAATTAAATATTCGAATTTATACACTTCATGGGGCAGACGTTTGTCTCCCCTTCTCTCAGGCTGTCTAACATAAATACCTCTTGTTTGAATGGGATTTGACCTTCAACCCTACACTTTACTTTAAAAAGGACAAAGCAGGGCAATTAGCTGAACGCGCCCCGTCTTTCCCAGTGTCCTCATGCGTCCAGCCTCCACTACAGTTCCATTAATTGCCTGCCTTTCTCATTCAGTTGTGTTGGCCCAATCGCAGAACAAACATGTTTACAATCTGGACCCATTGCACAATTCACAAATTTAAGCTCTCCATTGCCCAAGCCTTTGCCTCTGGATGAAACCGCCGACGAGTACCCGCGTCCCAGTTCTCATTTGTATAGCATCGCACAGAGGGTATTATTTACCTCTGGTCTGGCTGGAAGCTCGAGGGACAGCCCGCCCATATGAGCTCGCAGCTTATAGACAGAGTTGTCCATCTGTTTAGACAGGAGGGATGCAAACTTAAAAGGGGTATCCTCCGTTTTCTTTATTTCTATAATTAAATACGGGAAATTGCAATTGCAACTGTTATTTTTCTTTTTAAGCTCGCATTAGTTTCAATGCAGTGAGAAATTAAAAGAGTTTTCTCTAGCAATATTGCACCATGTCGAACTTCAGAGCACACTGTCCAGATTTACAGGAAGTGATACCAGACTTCATCCCACCGTCGAGGTGTCACAATGTTCATAACACACACGCGCACCTCCTCGATGATAGGATGCTGCTTCCCTCACACGAGATGACCAGATGGTATCTTTAGTGTTGCCGGGCAGAGAGGGGAAATAGTGCAATTCTCTCCCTCGCTGCTTTTTCAACATTTGTTGTTTATTGCAGCTTGTGAGATGCCACAAAAATGTTGTGTTAGCTCAAAAAACAGTTGCACCCAGACGTTTCGGGGTTGTTAATTGAGCGGGCCACCCAGTGCTTCCACTTCTGTTTAGTCTGTCAGAAGTAGTTTACTTCCCCGGCCTAAACAGCCACCAAGTTGCAAACGAAAACCTCCTCGTGCCTCTTCGTCTTTGCAGGGGCCGACATTTTGTGTTGACAGAAGCCAGAAAGTAGATGTGCTTGTGTGGGAGGCACAGATTAAAATCTCGCAATGCTCCTTAAAAAAATCTTTGCTCTTTTAACCCTGAATCATTGTTTCCCTTCTAATTCCATTATCCCATTTCTAAAACAACTAAACCTGTTTATTTTTATACTTTTGAAAAATTCTTTCCTATTCTGCCAAGTCTTATTTTTGGAGCTTGAACAGCGTGCCTTTGTTCCATTTATTCAGACATGCACAAGAAAATGCTAGGAGTAGATTTGCAATCTCTAATCTTATGCGGATTAAGGTGAGTAATTAAGTGCTATAATTGTGCAGTCTTGTTCGTTTAAACACTTGTTATTGTAATAATTGGCACTGGACTTCCTCCAAAGCCCAGGGTTTCTGGCGGAATGACACACAGCGGGGTAAAGGAAAGAGTTTTACAGTGATTCATCTACAGAGACATTGTCAGCCGTACAGCTTTGGTACATACACACACACACACACACATGCTTTATTATAGCTGCGCAGGTTAAATTAGTAGAGGAGGGGACAGAGCAAAAAAAAAAGTTTTTAAAAGAACTGGGATGTAGGGCCTCTGAGTAAGGATGGCATGAATACAGTGGAGAATAGGACTTTGCTGACAGCGTTTATGTAATTTAATCTGACCATCTGGGGGAAAATCAAACTAATTTGAAGTGCTCGGGAGGGAGAGGGAGGCAGCCTCTAATCTGCTCTCACAGCCACATTGATATTCAGGAATGCACAAGTGCCACTGAAACACCGAGCCTATAACAGCTAGACGCTCTCAACACTAAAAGCCCAGTTGGGAAAACACAAAAGATGCAAGCTGTGTTACAACAACGTTAAGGAAGATTTTTTTTTCTTATTATTTATTTATTGATACATTTACACTTCCATCACTTCAGTCATTGTTTTTCCTGATCTGATAGTATTGAGAATTATTACAATAGATTGGTACCTTATGAAATCACATTTTTTTTCTTTTTTTTAACTTTGTTTTTCAATGCCAAATTAAGGTTGGTGTCTTGACCATACAAGGGTATTTATAATGTATTCGTAGAGTTGAAAACTGACTTTGTCATTGTCAAAAAAATAAATAAATAAAAATGATTAAAAAGAGCTGTGAAATGATGAAGCTTTGAGTAAATTAATTATTATAAACTGGATATAAAAGTCATTCTAAAGTTTTTTTTTAATGAACACCCATTTTATATTAATAGGCCAGAATTATATGTTGCTTAGAAACCACAAACACGTAATTATATTCAGCTTTTTTATTACAAATATATTATAGTAAACTTTTATGAACACATTAAACTTTTTTTTGTGACATGACATTTTTTTTCTGTAAACTAAAAAATCTGGCTGGTTGCAGACTACTCTTACAAGTTACTCATTTGCTTTAAGACTGCTTCTAACTTTTTAAGTGCATAAATACATTTTGATTTAATTTGAATGCGAAAACATAAGACTGTGGTAACCTGCATCAGAAGAGTATGTGCCATTAAAATGTTTAATGCTAACAGATCGCTATTATAGACCTCCTTGGACAGTACGTGCATGTCTTGATATCGTGGGTGAAGACACTCTCTATGACATGGCTGGCCTATGGTTTGCGTGGGTGCCCTTGCCTTTTGGCAATAGTGTGGGCGAAGCCTAATGGGAGCAGCACACGGTGGCTGACATGACAAACGGCGGGGGGGTTTCCATAACCAGACTTGCCGTTGACGCTGAGGGCCCCACCAGCCCCTAAATGTCTTGTTACTCCTGCGGCTTTCTGTCTAAATGCTGAGGATTAATTAGCCGCACCAAAAATAGAGACACCAAATGCAATTTTTGAAAAAAGAAAAGAGGACGGTGGAAAAAAAAGTGGAGAGTAGGGAGAGGATGCTTGCTGTGCACTCAAGACTTATGAGGGGGAAATGGTATGGCTTGGGGCAAGGAGGGCACGGTGCTGCATGATACAAATATGAATGAATAAAAGTGAATGATAGTGCTGATAGTTTATTGCCAAATTTATCATGATAATTGTAAGATCCATATGAGTGATGGTTTTTGCTGCCATTCTAGGGTCTGTGGGCGGTTTTGAAATAAGTGTTTAAACTGTTTCTATCTATAGCAAAAAATAAAGTAGCACCTTCCCTGACTTTACAGGGGGAGCCAAAATTAAGACATTAATATTTTCACCAGCAAAAAATGGTTTAAAGTCAGTTATTACTGTATTTTGCTGTAGCGTGCCATTAGGACATATCAGTTTACATTTCCAGACTTATTTTGCCATTAATTGTAGCAATCCGGTTATATTTCTCCAGGTAGAGATCTGATCTTAAATTGATACAGGCTATCTGAAATGACACAAAGAAACAGAACAAACTGAGACAGACTAAATCCAAAAGGTTGCCTCTGAACAATGTCTCAAAGATCCCTCAAGAAAACTATCTGTGAAGTTTTAGGCACTTCTGTAGAAACTCTGTAAAGAGGATGCTGTCAAAAACAATGGAACAAATAGATTTTCTTTATCAATTCAATTTTGTTAACTAAATAAAATCAACATTTGGTGTGTTTAAAGCAGCTTTTGCACTTTTCAGGTAGTTTTGCCGGTAGGTCTCTTGAAGCATCTTGGACACTACAGCAAAAGATCAAAACTTTAAACCATTTTTTTAAGCTGATGAAAATACTTGTTTAATAATTTTGACAACCACTGTCCATTTTTAGTATTCTAACAGGTTATTCAAAGAGTTGAGTCCACTACTCATCCAGCTTCACTTACTTCTTTGCCCCTTTAACATACCCTCTGTCTATACACATATACCCCCTACTAGCAAGTCAAATGCCCATGCAGCCCTTCCCCGCCACAACCCATTACAGCACAATCATATGATCACAGACACAGCAATTTGAGCTAGCAGCATGTAGTGAAGCTGCTCTCCTCAAGTGCTTTGTGCCTTTGCAGGCCTATTGATTTTCATATCATATGGATGGGTTCATATCATCTGTGGTGAGGAGCTTCAGATATATTAGAGGTCACTGACACAGCTCATCTTTGAAGTCTCTGACCTGTGTTTGCAACACGCCGTATTTTGATAGTCGTCCCTTTAGATCGCAAAATGGCTTCTTTTATAGTTGGATGGGATGGGGAATCAGCACGTTTCTTAACCGCGTTAGGTGCAGTGGTTCCCCTGAGTCAGATTCAGTGGGAACGAAAGCTTGTAGTAAGTGGTCAGCGATGTTCTCAGCTCCGAAGCGGGTGAAAGTTTTCAAGAGGGTGTTTTATAATGAGAGCCGGAGAGCGTATACATGTTTAATGTTGGCCTCTCTTCCCGTATTCTCCTCTCTGATAATGCCTTCCCTTGCGCTAAAGAGCGACATTGAGAGGCGCCCACTTCAGCGTTGTTTCAGCCCTCTGGAATGTTCTATAGAGGAGGAAGACTCCATTTAGTGGCTGGAGCAGCAGCCACAGTGAGAACCTTTCAGCACGGAGAGGGAAAGGGGAGAGGCTCGTGGAGTGGTAAGTCTGCTGCCTGCTTTGCTGGAACACGCTGCATTGTCCTCCAGAGACCTTTCTTCCTCCCTCACTTTGTCCCTGTGTTCTCGAGAGTCGAGAGGGAGGAGTTTGGAGTGGTGCAGCAGACTTGCCCTGCCTTCTCAGCAATGCACCGAGGCCCCCCGTGAACCGGTACGGATTCGGGGGTCTCGTTTACAAGCTCTGATTGTTTGGAGGCTGCTCGGTGTCTGGGCCCGTTTGAAATTTTTCTTTAAAGTGGGCTGCTCGCTCCCTTCAGATACACCTGCCCCCCTTTGCACCTTCCCCTGGTGGTCCTTGGGAAGCCAGGTGTCTGGGATTGTCTCCAGTGTTTTACCTCAGCTAGCTAACAAGCTCCCCCTGGCCCTGGAGGAAGGCCCGCTTTCCCTGCTGCCCATTCCCATAATGCTGTTTCATTATGGTCCCCACCGGAGCATACGCAGCCATTCACAGAGCAAACTTCTGATGGCTTAACGACCGGTGCGGAAATGTTTTCTCCGAAAGATACTTTTTCAAGTGCCTTAATTTGAGTTTACATTCAATAGCGTTTCCTTTGGGAAACTCTCCAGCAGTACTGTGGAAACTTTTCCCTGCCCTTAGTGTTCAATTGTATGAGACCAGCACTTTAAGCAATTATAACTTATCAAGAGAGATTTTTCTTTGTTATTATGGTTCATGCTGTTTGCTGTTTCTTCGCAGGAAATATTGAAGCCTGACAATACCGAGATCCATTATAAGCGATACAGCAGGGAAATTGCACACATCGCACGATTCGAGGGCCCTAATGGTGGCAGTTATAGCTCAAATATCAATCAGTTTCTGTTTACTGAAATGGATGATTCTCTTAGCGCAAGTGACTATCCATCGCCCCATTATCCTTAATGAGCAGCTGCCAGTAGACACTTTTCCCATTTGTGATTTCTTCCTGAAGAACCCCTCTTCGTCAGCCAGCAGGACACTCCCATTTTGGATCACGCATCCACTAGAATTAATTAGCCCATAATGGCTTCTGTCATTTAATGCAAATGAGTTTTACAATTATCGTTTTGTTATCACTCACAGAGTGCGCCTCTGTTCGCCTTTGCCCTCTCGGTGACACCGTTACTCCATTACCACATTTCACACTCGTCTCTCTGGGCTGCACCATTGCAATGACTCCAGTCGTGCATCTTCCCCTGCGTCAAGTGGAGCGAGCCAGCCCTCTTTTATCTGCCCGGTCCATCGTGACACAGTTCTGCTTTTTTATGTGTATCCCCCATGCATCAGCTCCATTAAGGGCTCCTCACTGGCGAAATTGACTTTCTGTTGTTTCTCTCACCGTCCCCTGTTGTTACTATCACAGAATGTATCTGCTGTGTCCCGAAAATGCGTTTTGCACCCTGTCTGTTGACCATTCAGTGTCTGTTATTCAATCTTCAACAGAAGGTTTGGAGGAGGGATCCCAGCTGCTCGATGGCAGCACCCCTGCAGTAAACTATCAGATCCGTGCGAGGTCAAGCTCGCAAAGCGCTCACCTCTGCTATCGGTTTCCCTCTCTACACTGCTGATGACTCTATGTGGAGGCAAATGATTCCTCGGGCGCATGCTGTTCAACTCCGCTTTCCCATCCTTCCTGCCGTACCACTTATACATCCACCTCCAACAGGCATAAGTAAAAAATAATAAATAAATAAAAAAACAAGGTTTGACCTTCAATGAAATAAGGAGAGCATGGTGTTTTTCCATACATTTTTTGTGTCATTTCTGTAGAAGGGTGCTACTTTCTGTCTATGACTTTGAAGTTTATCTGTAGTTGTCTAAATTTGTAAGGGGGGTATTATTTTCAGTATGATGTGGGGGCGAATCAGAGCTCTGTGTGACACTCCAGTCTCCCCCAACCAGAAGTCAGGGATGCTGCACAGACTGCAGTACCAGTTGTCACTTGTTGTCACTTGGAACATGACATACGGATGCTCAGGACCTGATGGCATATGTGACGCTGGCCTGCCAAAAGCATGCTGGCACTTTTAGGGCCCTGTTTTTTTTTTGTTGTTTTTTTTTTTTTTACACCATTAGTCACATTTTTCTCTTGGCTTGGTTTAGGCAGTCTCCTTACTCCTTTCTCTGCTTTTTCTTCTTCTTCCTCATACATTTATCATAAACGTGTGTTCAAACAGTACATGTTTAGGATTTTTATTATATAAATATATATATAGTACCTTGTCATTTATTCCTTTTAGTTCACTTAAATTATAACTTTAGACCACCGTTAGAATTAGTTTTAGTCAGGCTTCCCACAGACCTGGAATCATGAGCATGAATAAAAATATTATTTACTTAGTAAATGCGTTTGTCTTCAAAAAAAAAAAAAAGCCTTCATTGTTTTAATAGGACAACATAATTTAGAATTATTACAATTAATTAAATAGCATTTAAAGGTATACTTTTCAGTTTCTCTTAAATAGTTTTATTTACTTTTTTGGCATTCATTTATGTGTTATGTAAGATTATTCAAAATGAATTGGCAGAAAGGTGTCTGGGAACACTGTATATGTATTACACAACCTCTTTTAATTTACAGATTGATTCTTTTCAGTAATATTTTCTATTCCGCACAGCTTTTCTGATTTGGTCTTTCAGTGATTAGACACATTTGAATATGTCGTCTATCTCTGCTCATGTTTACTTTGTTGAATGTATCGGTAAGCACTCAAAGCAGCTCACAGCAGTATTAATGCTCTGTTTGTTTAATATTGCAGCATTCTCAGAATGTTCTTCAGCTTGAACGGTGGTTACATCATCATAGAACTTAATTAATGTCATAATGCACTTGCTTGGCCCGGTTGTGTTGGCCATGTGTAATATGATATAAAGACGTAATTGGTCTCTGCTGTTTTTAGTATTGCTGCGTTTCCCTTTACCCCCTTTGGATGGCGGTTGACAGATTGGTCATTACCTCTCAGAGGGCCCGAATTAGCGCCATGTTTAACGGCACTAACACAATTGAATCCTTTAATGATACCCCAGAGTGCAATGTTCCAGTGTAATGATACTGGACATGCTTTTTTTTCTCTTATACTCTGTCCCTCTTTCTCTCTCTGTCCTAGTCTAATGCATTGTTGTCCTAGATAGTATCTCACATTTTGATGATGGGCTGCATTAGCTGCTTAAACACATCTGACTTGTCCATAACGTACTGTCTGTTCCTGTTCCACTTGAAATAATTGATCAAACACTTAAAGGGAAGTGCAAGTATCAATATTAATTAGTGCTGTCAGTCGATTAAAATATTTAATTTTGATTGATCTGCTAATTATTATTTTTTTGATAGTTAACACATTAACATTCATTTACCTTATATAAAACCAAATAACGAGTAATCATGCAAGCAATTTGAGTGGATGACACTCATGGTAGATTAAATGTATAAATCTAGTCAAGAGGTACTTTTATGCAACAGTGCCAGTCTCATTAAAAAAAAAAAAAACGAATTCTAGATTTCTAAACGCATGCAAAATACAAATAATCTACAACCATTCAATTATTACAACAGTAATTTCCCCACACTTCATGAATGCGATCTTGCATGTACATGTTTGTTTGTTTGTTTGTTTGTTTTGTTGCTGCCGTGGCCTGCATATTATTATTAGTCTTCCGCTAGTGCTTGGGTAAAGATTTCCATATTGCATAGGCCTAGATATTTCAAATAGACGTTTTGAAGGTATTTGCATTTTTGCATACAAAGTGTATAAATGACTACTGATAAAGGTCTCGTCTGTGTTAGAAAATACCATTTTTACCAAATGGAAATATTTGTAAAACTAATTAAATGCGGCTAAATGTTTTAAAAAACCTATTCAGCATATTTAAATACTGCGTAAAGTAATGTTATTAACAAGTACATATATATCTAAATACTAAATTGATATATTATTGTTATATTTCGAAATGTGTATATTAGACCAACGAGAAATAAATGCATTTACTGTAAATTAATATGTGTACATGTAATGAATAAGCTATACAGCATGGTATATTATTTGCTTTAATAAAGGCCTAAGCTGTTATTAATTTAAAAAAAAAACGAACACAATATTGACATAAGCTAAATGTGTCCCTTAGAACAAGGTAAATTAGCTTTTTGTTTTTCTTTTGAAAGCTGTGGTATTGAAATCCAATTTGAAAGAACAGCATTGTTTAACAAATGTTAGATGGCCTTCCTTCATTCAAATCAAGCTCATTCTTTCACTATAGAGTAAAACGCTTGTAACGTGACCCATGCAATTGGCAAACAATATCATATGAAACCCTCGCTCACTTTACTCAATAAATGAATAAATCACCATGCATCGCAGTTCTCTGTGAAAGGCAACACGTAAATAATCGTCATGTGTGATACTCAAGTACTGTGAGAATGCTACACAACAGATTCCTTAGAGCTCATGCGCCGAGTTGTTTGTATAGACTCGGAAGGAGCAGGAAAATGCTCAAGATGTGATTTCGCCCCCGAAATCTATTATGATTAGCTGGGATCAACAAACTATCCACTCTATCCTTGGCATTTAATGCCTGGCTCTGCCTGTCTCTCTGGACCGCTTCCTCTACATCGAAGCGCTTCAGGACAAGCATTTTTGTGCTTAATGTAAGCTATCCCAAAAACACATCCATACCACCAGCAGCCCTGAAATGTGCCTATTTTGTGTTTGGCCATGTCTGAGGCATAAACATCTCTTATTTATGTGATTGGAGCCAGGCTTATGTTTCTCAGTCTGGAGGTTTCGAGCTGGATGTGAATAAACCTGAGCTAAACCGCAACGGCTGGGCTGGGTAAGGTAACTCCTGTCCCCTGCCAGGAGTGGCCGGGGCGGCGGGGCTTCTGATGTCCGGCTTAATTGGTTAAGCATTCAGTACAAGCCCACGCCGCCGTGATCGGATTTCGACACGGGCACCGATCCTCTCCTGATCAGCTCCACATGGTCTTCTTGTCTTGACAGCGCCACGGCAATCTTCCCATCTGCTTTTCATTTTCCATCCTTCCGTATCACCGCTATCTTTTTCATGGGGCCATTTTTATATTTTTAGCCCCCTGAATGATTAAATGAAATGTTATATGCTGTCAATAGACTGCAACACAGCTTGATAGAAAGTGGTTAGTGCATATGTCTGAAAATTGAATCCTTTCATTTTTATGAGTTGTTTTTTCCCACCTCCGCAAGGTTTTCCAGTTTCCCAGGTTACACCAGCCTCCTGCACTGTGCAGGGCACATCAGAAGGGGAGAAAAGCCTTTGTCTGAGGTTGAGCTGGCCGAGTCAACAGCTAATTTCCCTCGACGGCAGGTACACGCCAGCCAAGCTCTCTTACTTTTTTATTTCATAATACATGTATTGATTTTGCTGCAAACGCCCCCCGTCACAGGGCGAGTCGTGTAGTCTCTACACGTATGCTTGTTTGATCAGGTCGAGGGAGGTAATGCATACAGTAGCATCTGCGCTGAGGTATTCTGCAATGCTCGGAGAAAGCTGCTGTTAGCATTTCCATTCATCTCAATTGCAGTTGCTCAGCTGGTCCAAGACCCTTTGGAAGTGAGCAGCCTGAAATCATTCATTTTTGCTCATAGGCACCAGTTCTGGGACCCTTTCTTATGCTCCATAGTTAGAATCTAACAGTCATGAAATGATGGCACTTTTCACATTACATATTCATGATTATTGAGTAGACCTCTATTGTGATTAATGAAAAGAATATATATAAAGTATGCCAGTATAGTAAAGTATATGCTAGTGACTAATAACTTTCCCTAAAGGTAGATTACAGTGGTCAGAGAAGAACAAGATGTAAAGCTTTACTCCATCAACTGTTGTATATTACAAACACAGCAACCTTAATTAGTTTTCTATTATTTAATATCAAGATTATATATCCTGAAGTATAGTCAGGGGATGCGGAGGTGCCTATACAGAATATAAAATGTGTTGGGTAAATAATTTTGTTGGCGTATCACCGTGGTTGACAGCTGTTTACGCATAATCACTGTTTTAGATCTAACTGTTCTAAAGTTTTTAATTCTCACTGAAAGCATAAATTTAGGCACCCTGTGAATTTCATTCAAAACTGGCCACAACCCTTCAAAATAAATAGAATAAATAGACAATATAAATATTAGCGTTCTATTTTCAAGTGTGCTATACAATTATTTTTATTTAAATACTTTTTTGTATTATTTTAAAATATAATATTGTCACATTTTATTTATTTAGTTTAATTAAATTTATTTAAAAAAAGTATTTTACTTTGTAATTTTATTTGAATGAGTCACACTATGCACACTAGCTGCACCAAACCAAATCTACAGGTGCTCTTATGAGAACCTGATTGAAAAACTCATCGGCACCCTATAGTGTTGTGTAAATGCACATCAAAATTAAAGAATTATAAAATTCTGCTAGGTTTAAGATTGAGACACATCGTCACAGTCTGTGAAAAAGGTCCATAACATGCACATATCCCAAGCGAATATTTCCAAGAAATAGCAACATTTATGTGCCAGATGGTGTAGTTACATCATCTACCATCAGGGGCTAACAAGGCTATACTAACCAAACTTTGACCACTTAATCTTTTAATGTTTCCAAGAAACGGAAAGTTTGATATAAACATTGTTTTGTTTAGGAAAAATAAATAAACCAGTAAAGAAGATGTAAAATAGGTCGAAAAATATGTTTATGTTAAAGTAAAATATAAAAATGTCATGTCTCATATGCTTTACTTGCATAAGGAGAGAGCAACAGTATAACAAAGGCGTTTTTGAGCAAAGTCGCAACAACTCTGTAGTTTCTTTCTAAAAGAGACGCTGTTTGAGGAGGTTTTTGATGTTCTGTATGGTGCGGGTCACAGATAGACTTTTCCAGTAATGCCTAACTGCAACAGCTAGCAGCTCCATAGTGAATACTGCAGATAAAGCCAGTAAAGGTTATCCATCCATCACCACACACACATTGATAGAGCTGCACAGTGGGGCTGAATGCTGTTGTGCGGAGGACCACAGGGCCTGAGGAAGACCCACTGCGGTTAGCTCTTACTGTACTGTATTCTCCAGGAAAGCTTTGATATACTGATATCCCACTACGGCTGGTGCTTAGACACACGGTCCCTGGAGTAGACGCCATTATGCGCGACCACATGTCGCAGCGTTGGGTTTTAACCAAACAATAAAGCTTGTCTTTTACCTTAAGATGTCACACACCGAGATTTACACTCACTTGATGTAGCTACGGGCACTCAGCAGCGAACACCAAATTCAATAGTGATTTCCGTCTCCAGAGCAGAGTTTGCTGTTTGTTTTCATTGTTGATTAAGCTGAAGGCTTCAACAGCACTACATGCTTTTGACACATTCATGTTTTTAGACTGAGTTCATAGGAAAGCTACCATGCACATGTTTTTGAGACCCACTTGCAATTTTTCCAAGCGCTTGTAAACCCAACTTCCTTTTAGGATGATATCTCACAAGCTCTTTTTTTATTTACCAAGGTACCATTTTTTAAATCACTGGTGTGAGGTATCTGTAAAAGGAGAGTGCTGGTTTACAGCTTATCTCCAGTTTTCCCCCCGTTCTCTCTACATCTCTACATGCCAACAAATAGAGTGTCTCTCTAGTATCCACTGACACATTCCTCATTCAGACAAGTGCGCTTGATGTCTAAAATGAAAAATAAAGGATAAATGAAACAGCTATTCATGAGCACACCTGTAGCACACACACACTGTTGCTTTAGGTTTGCACATTTCCATTCACCTATAACACATTATACTGTACATGGTTATTTTAATACAGTAGCATAATGTTTCTGAATTTTATTTATGTATTTCTATAGTAACTTATTTAGCTAGTTACTGTGAAGGGATCTTTTGTTCTTGTCAGTGGATAGCAGTATGCAGCTCAAATTCATTCTATTTTATATGGATATACTGTTGGCATTGAGATGACTGTCAAGTGCTACTTGTCAAAGTAGACACTTCACACTTCACTTAAGCCCAAGTATCCTTTACACCGTATGAACTGGTGTTGTTATTCACACAAACCATGTCGTACCTGTTTGTGTGAGCTTGTTTCTGCACGCATGCACTTGTGTTTTTAGCCGTTTTAACAGCATATCGGCATCTTGCTCTGACAAATCTTTTAAAGCTCTTGGCCCAGATGTCCTGAAGCTCTGCCAAACTGTAGGAATCCTCCATATCTCTGTTTGATTAGTTGCATTGCTGCTTATCTCTCTCTTATCTATGAACAATCACCACAACATCACCTTAAAGGCAGCAACTTGCACCAGAAAAATCAAAAATAAATAAAATACTCACGTGAATATATTAAATGCAACACAAACTTCTTAACTACGGCATTCAGGTGTTAAATGAAATATATATATTTATATGTGATATTTAAAGCAATGTCCCAAAGCCACAGAAATGACTGTATACATACTTTTAATGACTCTTAACTTTTAAAATTTAAGCCATTATGAATTGATATTCGATTTCAGATTTGTGAACAATTTTTGTGTGTGTAAAGAACATAAATCAAATAGTATAGTAATGCAGATAAATATAAATTTGTAAAATGAAATAAAATTGTATTTAAATGTGGTTCATCATTACCATTAGGTGAAACATACAAATATTTACCTTTCTTTCTTTCTTTCTTTCTTTCTTTCTTTCTTTTTTTTGCCACTGGTTAGGCTGCATATTTGTTTGACGCCGACTTCCCTGTATGCTTGTCATTCACCTGGATCCACCACTTCTCAAAAGGTATGAGCTTTTTCAATAGTAAAAAACAGTAACAGAATCTATAATGCTAGATTTTGAAAATCCAATATGAAATCCAATAATGAAATTTTAGTCTGTTCACACACAGCTATTGTTTGGCTTCAAAAGACCACAGAACACTATTTGTTTGAGCTACAATATGTTTATTCATATATTTATTTTACCCTGACAAATTCTGTAGAATAGTTCACTTATTTTCACAGAAACAAAGAAAAAAGTTGTATGTGTTTTGCACAACTTGAAGATCGGTAAATAGTGACAACAATTTTTTTAGATGAACAACTTTTAGTTGAAAAGATTGAGACGTAACAAGCACTGTGATTCAAGAGTGAGAGAAACATACAGTGTTTCCCCCATCTGTGTCTGCTTAAGTCTTCTTCAGTTTACAGCCAGGACTTTTAACAATCATCAACAATGTTCTGCTGCACTTCAAACACATGCTCACAATATACTCCCACACGATTTTGCTTTTCTGGATCCGTGAGGGAGTATCTGTGACCTAGCTGAAAGCGACCCATCCCAGCCCTTCCACATGTGTCAGCGCTCTTTCTTTGCAAGTGCTGGAGGATTTATCCGTCTGAGATTTAGAGGTCTTAAAAAAATGTTAAACGGGTCATTCTAAGCTTAAATAAATACTGCTAAGAATACATGTATGCCGCTGTCAGTCTACGGTTCTACAACTTTCTGGCATTAACCTAGTGAAATCTATTTTGTGACACCCCAGAAGTGTTGTCCCATTTATCCAGTAGGCTGTATTAAACTGAGAACCACTGGTTTTTGAGGTTGCTTAGCACAGAGCGCTTTTGGTTGTAACTTGTGGTTTAGTCAATGGGCAATAATTTTAGTGTTTAACTGGACAGGTACAGATGTATAAATCAAGTGGACATTTATAGCTTCATTTCCAGAACCAGAAGTCTATGGCCAAACGTGTGCGTTCCATCAGTGGCTTTAGCTGTAAGTGGTGATGGCATTACGCTTCTTGCTATCCCCATAAGAAAGAGCCCTCTAGGGCTGATTGTACATCAGATTGACTCCGATTAGAAATGATTGTGAGATTAGCGTACTGGTCGGCCATTTGGTAATTCTGTCTCTTAATGAAGAATCTGTTTCTTCTCAGCACCGTATTCTGCAGTAGTTTGAGTCTTGAGCACTTTGTTCCGATGATTCAATTTAGTCTTTCATAGAGCAGAAATCACAGAGGACCACTAAGCGGCAGTCACAGGAAGTTCTTCAGAGAATAACTGTACCCTTCAAGCATCAAACTTATTGATTGTTTCGTGTCCTGTGAAAATAACTCAAAGGTGGAAAGGGAGTGTTAAATTTGCCAACGTTTCTTGTCATCACAAGCGGGCCTGGCTCGGATCCGAGCAGGATGTGCAGCCGTTTCAAATCAACCTAGAACGACGTTCGCTGATGAGCAATTAGAAAACGGTTTACATCGTTGCAATCATCAGCTATTATCATAATCAACTTCAGAGTGAAGAGAGCCCTTTACCAACACCACCCTGTCCCGCAAAAGAGCACTCGCTCTTACCACAAGAGGAGATTGCCTATGTGTGTGTGAATGCCTAAAATGGTCTTATAGTACTTGTAGTTTGGTCCGAGTCTAGTCCACCCATCTCCTCTAAATGACACCTACGCAAAGGCTCCGTGAGCCACCCGCATCACTGACAGCACTGTAAATGAAAACAGCATTTTGCTCTATTGTACTGCATTATTTACTGTCTCCTATGGGCCGTCCTGTTTAAAACGTAATGTGGTTGAATTCTGTATGACACTGGGTCGTGGAGACACGCTCCACTCAACCTCCTGCTCTGGGGTCAAGTTCCCATTTTGGAGCATCAGTCACGATTGCCTCATCCTGGTGGCCATATTGGAGTTACATCAGTCTCAATGGCCCCTCGTTTCAACGTAATGGCTGCTCCATGGGAAATTAAAGCTTAATTAAACATGAATGGCAATGAGACACCATTGTGCTGCAATATTTGACTGCCGGTGACCTGACAGATTCATTATCTGAGAGAGTTTCTAATTTTTATGACACACTCCTCTGTGGACGCACCGGCTCTGATAAGATCTCGGTCTGTCTGTTTAACGGTCCAGACAACATGCTGCCTGTCTGCAACAAGAATATGCATTCACTGTTTATCTCGTTTACAGTTTGCACAATGGAGAGCGGGTTTAATTGCGTTTGAGTGGTTCGATAGTGGACTGGGAGATATATGTGTGAGTGTGAGAAGGAAAGAGAGAACTTCTGAGAAAAGCTCCCCATTGTTGTGTTTGACCTTAGTTGGCAGTTAGCCACGTTGTGGCAGTCTTGGCTTGGAGCAACATGAGCCTTGTGTATCTACTGTAAACACCCAAACACATGATCTTGCCCTTTGATACTTGCATACAAAAGGTCACACTGTAATGCTACTGTTGGTGGATATACATGCAAATATATGCAAATATATAATGGCTCTCTTATTCTTATTAATCTTTCTAAACTTATGCTCACCACGCATGCATTTGTATTGTGTAATATATTATGTTTCATATATTTTAAAATCAGCCGTAATTCAAGTCTCCAATAAGTACTTTACCATAGTCAGTATATTTAAAATTAAGCTTAGAATATCTTCAAGAATATCGAGAGGAATTTTTTTGTCCGCAGGGCGAAAATCGAAATGTACTGCAACACATGTACGGCAAAAACCACACAGTTCAAAGCGTCATTCATGTCTGTACTCCAGACCGTGCAGGATGTTACATGCCAAAGTTTCATACTTCGGGTTACGGATTTCTTCAAATCCTCAAACCAAAGTTAAACCATGATTTTTTCGCATTAGACAGTAATGCTTTCAAGGTCTGTTTTAAATAAAGGTAATCACCCTAATAAACTCCTGTCGTCTGATCAGATAATAGCATGCGTAAAGACTTAAATACATTGAGAGTCTACAGTACAGACAAAGTATTGAAAAGGATTTGGATGTTCGCTGGGCAGAGGCCGCTCGTGTTGTCGTCGGGATTATCTTAATACTCAATAAACCAACAACAAGAAGATTAGCGTGACTGACACACCGCATATGTTTATAAAGAGAGGATTTGCACCTTGGCTATTGTTTGCTTGTCAGGAGAGCAATTAAACACCACAGGCCCAGAGACACTATGACGGCCTGTCTTTGCAGACAAGTGCCAAGTGTTGTTTTGCTAGCTCAGGTTTAGCACAGTCTGCGTACAACAGGGGGCCTCCTTCACAATGACATTTATTCTAGTCAGGGTGGAGAACAGCATTTGTTAGCAAATACAAGACCCCTTGTTGCACTCTGCACCATTATTATTATTATTACTACTGTGAATGTGCAAATTTGGAAAAGTACTTAGAAGGATGTAGAGTGTCGTGTTTACTAATTGCTGTGTGTCAATATGCCATTAACTCGGTGTCGGTGCCAAAGAGCTGTTTGGATAAACTTAAATGGAATCATCTACTCACTAATCAAGAGTGGCTGTTTGGTGTTAAATGCCGGTTTGAAAATGAGTCACTAACTGTGAGTAGCATTTTTCACTCTGAGGGGCACTGTTCCCACTCGTAGACGTGACAGTTCCCACTGCTTTGCACTGCACATGTCTGTCATTCTATTGTTGTGCAGCAGTCTGATAGTGAGTTTCAAGTAATTCACGCAGTGAAGAGATTTTTTTTAATGTGCATCAATTAGATGTTGCTTTTGTAAACACTCAACAGGTGCTGTAAATTGTGTTTAACGCATAGACATAGACGCTTGCGTGCGGAATGAAGAGATACAAGCAAGATGTCCATAAAAGCTATCTCACTCGACAGGCAGTAATTTGCCTTGTGCTTCTTGCCTTTTTTGTAAAAGGCCTCACAGTCATGGGTAAGTGTCATGTGAACTATTTTTTTTGTGAACTCCAATCCTCAGTGAGAATAACTGAATGATTAGTCAAAAACTTAAATCCCTATTGTTAATAATTCTCTATGGTGTTATGAATCATCTTCTAGAGCATTTAATTAATTTATTAGATATTTCTAGGTTGTTGTTGTTGGTTTTTTTTCTTCTTCTTCTTGTTATTGGTATTATGAACCCTCCTCTGGGACAACAACTAATAAATAATGTCTATTTTGAATATATTTCTAGGGATTGTCTTGTTTGTTGGTATTATGAATCATTTTCAAGGACAATTTATTTATTTAATACATATTCTTAAGAATTTTCTTGTTCATGAGTCATACTTCTCTTAAAAAAAAAAGGTCTAACTTGGGGGGAAAAAAACATTTTATCTTTAATTTCCAGTGAAAAATAAATATACTAAAATGCATTTGAAATACATTTATTTCATGCTTAGTATACTACAAATATATTTACCTATTTATATGGGCTACTTAATAAATATGTCCTGCAGTTGTACGTTTAGCATACTAAATTAGTGTACTTATAAAAAGTCTGCTAAATTGGAACAATTAATGTTGTACCAAATACACTGCAAAGTCCAAAATGATATTTAACTATTGCATATAATTATATGGAACTATTGCACGTATGTGTCATGTACACTTTAAATATCTTATATAGTTATATATTCACAGTATTATTTATACTTAATATTAGGAAATGTGCATTGTGCACAAGCAAGTAGTACCCAAAAAAATGCAATGATGTTTTATTTTAGTAAGCTTCAAGCAATAGATAGATTTGACCAATACTTGGCATGAAATATTTTTTGTTTTGTTTTTAAACCATGGACTCACCTTTAGTAGATTAATATTATTAGATTATTCACAATCCAATTCATGATAAAAAAAAAAACTTTTATTTTTGTAAATGCCACATATTATGAAATCTATCTTCATTCTCCCAATAGTACACAAATGGATAAGTTTTCATGCAATATTCAGAGAAAACTCCTTATTGAAGACTTTAAAATTATTCAAAAGCACTTGTGAACTTGTAACAGTGTTTTATCTGTAACACTCTGTGAAATGTGCTGCTTTAATGTTTCTTAATAGTAAATGCTCAGGCAGTATGTGCTTTGAAACTATCGAAAGTGTGTTAACGCTGCTTTTACTATTGTATCCTGAGGGAAGGAATGCTCTTTTTAAGAAGATGGGATCCTTGCAGACATCCCTTGCTCTCTCCCTGTAGAGCTGAGGCCTCTAGAGTGGGAAGACTTCATTAAACGGGCACTAGAGGACTGGGTTAATCCCGTTGCCTCCGGAGACAGACTGCACCTGGTTACCCTTCAGCATTCGAGGGAATGTATGCTAACCATAGCTAACATTTCCCCCATTATGCACACACACACGCAGGCCTATGTACACACAGTTCGCCATAGTCAGCGGAGTCAGTTTGCAAAGAGGGATCAGATTATTTCCTGTTTCCATCCGACATGTTGTCAATTACGGCCCGGCGCCCAGCCTAACAGGACACTTTAGCGTTACCAGCAAATGACCTTACACTGTTCAAACAATTAGCCCAAAGAAAACATTGTCCTCATTGATTTATCGGCCGTCCTAACAGAGAATTCTCCGAGTGGGGAGAGAGGAATGTCTCTCTGTTCATGCCGCCATCATCTGGAAGCCTTTCCGCATAGAGTTCACTGGAGAGCCACGCCGGTGACAGGTCTATTTAGCACCGAACTCACCATCAGCAACCAGCCGCCAGTAACTAGTGCTTACTAAGGGATGTGTGCTTACAATCAACAGGACTCTGATTCTTTTATGATAGTGAAATTTATCTTGGAATCTGAGAGAGAGAACAAAAGTTCACTGGCAGTGAATAAAAGCAAGTCCTTAGAGCTAGAAGACTGTATATCTTCAAGGATAATGCTTTATATCCGTAGAAGGTTCCTTCCCAGAGCCATGGACTTTGTTCCTCTCATGCGTTCCTCTCACAGTTCCCAGCACTCAGGGCCAGAACTCTGGACCCCCACCTTCCGACGTACGCCATTTTTCACACAAAGGCAGTTTTTCTGCTCCAATACCCACGTCTTTGGAACTTTTTTTTAAAAGCACCTTACTGATCGATCAGCATCATTTTTACTCCCAAAGAAAAGAAGAGAAAAGAAGAGACATATAGAGTGTGAAAGAAGAAGAGTGTCTACTCATCTTTTGACAAAGTACTCTGAGCATCTTACATGGTGTTAATCAACAGCCATAGAGCTGGCTGTCACTCACAAAAACCATGAGGCAAGCCAATCAATATCAGCATCCAGCACTGCTTTCACGGACTGAGCTCAAATGTTTGTAACTGCTACTGCGATGCTCGTGTTGACCAGAGAGCCTTGTTTATTGGCCTGGCACACTCAACGCATTTCACAATTAAACCACTGGTCATAAAACCAGTCAGACCCCAGAGACATAAGCTCAACAGTACAGATCTCAAACCTTCCACCGTTTCCACCAGCGAACATTGGCGGGAAATAAAACTTATTTATTAAAACAGATTTATTCAATTTATTTATTTTTTTTCGATTGCCTGCTGATAATCTAAGATGCCCAGCAGTAATAAAAGACTGCACATAAATGGCCACCAACTAAAGTGTTTGTTTTCTCACATGTGTGTAGTTTTCATCTTTGCTGGATCTGGTCCTAGCTGTGGGCTTTGCCAAATTAAAGCGACAACATCTTTGGCTGTGATTCTAGCAATTTGAAATGTGGCGATTTTCATGTCCCTTGGGGCGTTGTTTGGTTATAGTGTTCCTGTTTTATCTCTATTGGAGCTTCTGATGTTCTCTTGCTTCATTTCGAAGCTTTGTTTTAATTTAGATGGGCGGGTTTGTGCATGTGCGTGTTTTGGGCACCGAACACCAGTGAACGTCTCAAAAACAAACGGAAATGAAATATCCAGTCATTGATTTCTCATCTCCAGCACTTAAAAAACGCACATCTGTATCATTTTGAAGATTTGCGCTGGTCTTTTAACACAATACCTGCAGGCACCCTGTAGTGATTAGCACTGCATTCGGCTCTCTCATCCATCCACGATGGAAGCAGCCCGGACGTGTCAGCAGCGAGTTCTAGCGCAGCACTCTGAATGTGTGGATTTGTCAGAGTTTAATGAGAGTCCTCCCTGTGCTCCACCACAGCCTCCTGCGCTGTTGACATTTGTCCACCCACCTGTGTCTGGGCTTTAATGACCCTTAGCATGTCAAACAAGGGATTTTCACTTGCGCTGAGGCATACGCGGGACATTTTGTCGAGAATTGTGTCCTCAAAGTGAATTGAGTCTTCACGCTTTATATTTAGGTGTGAAAGGCCAGCCAGGTGTCTCCTCTCACAGATCGCGTGTGGCTCTGTGTTGGTGGATGCGGGGGTCTTTGACATTGCGATCTGCTTTTACATTAGTTTCCAAGATTATGTTTTTCCAGTCCCTCTGCCATGTTTTTGGACATGACTAAAGCATGTCGGGTGAGAGGCATGTTTTCCATTACGAACTTGCCCTCCACCCCGGAGTAATGAACCAGGCATCTAGTTCTCTCTCTTAGTCTGCATTCTTCCAGCTTGCATAGATGTTTCACAGTTTATTTTGTTAATGCAGATAAGCCTTTAAGAAGCATGTTCCCTAGTGAACAGAGTGCCAGTCATTTTCTATGCACATGCTAAACAGAATGCTAAATCACCTTGCAAAACAACCGTACTGATCACTGTATACACACTCTTGAAAATCACACTCTCATTATTTCGGGATACTGTGTTAGTCATTGTGTGGGAAATGGGTTTTAAGTTTCTGTGCACTTCAAAGAATTGCAAATAGCTTGTGATTTGTGTTACCTTATTTGCTTTTAGTGTTTGCATTAATATAATGCAGCTCTGCCATTATGTTCATGATCTGCTTTAATCTACATGAATCTGTGCATATAGGATTCCGTGCTTTATTTGGAGTGTGTGGCAGATAGCTGTATTAGTGATTTGAAAGTGGCAAAGATTGTTGTTGATTGGACAAAAGGCTCTAAACACAACATTTTAAGTTTTATATGGACTTGATTTTTCATTAGACATGAGCTTTCAATAAGTGTATTTTTGTTCTGTTTGTAATATTATAAATAGATGAATTGTGCGATATATATATATATATATATATATATATATACTGTATATTTGACTGATGATTCTTAAAACCAAAAAAAAACAGTTTTGAGTATTGGTTTAGGATTTTTTTGTTTTTTTTGAGAAACAGAGAGAGAGTATTTATTTCAAGTGATGTGTGATGTGCGCTTCCCCATCTTTAACAACAAGCAACGGCCCCCAGTGGTGTGTGTTTGTCTTGTCTTTTTCACATTTTCTCGTCTTTCTTACCTTTAAAACCAGTGAGAGATTCTCAGTTCTGAATGTGTGTAATTACGTAATTGGTAGTGCACTTTAAATCTGAAAGCAGGCTGTGTTCACACATGCGTGTGTGTGTGTGTGTGTGTGTGTGTGATTTAGGGCAGTGCTCTGCCTTTGAGTTATGACTCTGGATTTGTGTTGTCTGTGTATATACTGTCTGTGTGTGTGCTAGGGGAATGTTTCTTTCTCTGAGGCTAACACACAGACCAAATTAGCTCTGTGTATCTTGTGGCATTCAGCTTAATAAATAGGAAGGAAAACACATTTATAGTCATCATTGTCCTAAGTTCTGGTTTACATAAAATGTCATACAAAAGAGACAGCGTTGAGCTGTTTAACTCTAGCATCTGTTTCAAGTTGTCCACTGACTGAGTATTGTTTAATACCAGTTGTCATTCAAAACGGCTTTTGCACCATCATATGGGCCAATGTCACGAAACCTGCCAATAACATACCCAGTCCAAATTGAAAAGAAAACTAAATCAAGAAAACATTTATTTACATTTTGTGCTTTAAGAAACTGAAGACGACTTAGGACCAGATTTGTAATGTTTTGTAACAATGTGTGCATTATAATTTGCTCAAATTTTCCTTAGCATAATACAAAATGCCATCTACATTATGGTGCTGTGAGTAAATAAATGGTAATGTATTTATACATATTGATAGTTTGTCTTGCAGTTCATTTATGATGGTTTTGTTAAGTAAATGAGAAACTTTGGATTCAGTAACGTGACGACAAAGGTATTTTATTTTTTATTAATTCCATTTAATTTAGTTATGTATTATATAACAACGTTTCATCAGATTCACCTAAATAAATGCAATTCTCCAGGCCAGTAGCCTAAATTTATTGTGCTGTATTCAGTTATGGGCTCCTAGTAATTGGCTTGTTTCAAGACATGCGTAATGCTAATGCTGTATTTCTCTGTATTTAGTGCTCTCTCTCTCTCTCGCTAGCCGCTTTTAATAAAGAATTAGACTCCCTCCCTATTCTATTATAATGAGGAACCCTCTTTCTCCAAGCTCAGTAGTCTGTTTACAGTCCATTGTGCTAAATTGCTTTTGTGTGTGTTTGTGTGCATGTTGTGTTCATACAAAATATTTTTTTTGAATTAATGGGAAGGCTTGAGACGAGTTCAAATGTTAACTGTGGACTGTGTTCTTTTGTTTGGCCACAGTTAAATCATTTAGCAATTTTACAGTTTGCGTATGATAGAAATCATGCGCTGTGGCCAGTCATTTATCGAGCTTCCTCTATATTTGTCTTTCCCTCTCACACATCAGCCCTCCCCTTTCCTCTGCATATTTGTTGTCTCTCACATGCATATCTGCTCCAGTGTGTACAAAAGTGCTTACCGTCGAGATATTTCAGACGTTCCCTCGGTTTGTGATGCATCACCAGAGCAGGGCGCAGCTGCAGTGCACACTACACACTGTAGTGCCGGAGTGAGACAGGCCTATCGATCACCCTCACACTCTCTATTCATCCAGATGAGATGTACGGTGACACACACGGTAGTTGTGAGAATGTTTCTTCCTGCCTCTAGCTGCAAATAGGCCTCATGTAAAGTGAGACTGAGTGAATAGGTGACGGTAGCCTCTGCGCGTTCAGGTTACCCCGTGTTTGTGTGTCCAGGACTGGATGTATGGGGGGATTTAGTCAGGTCGCACACACCCGCTCCATCTTACTGTCAGCTTGACCTCCCAGCTGTGTCCTATCACATCCCTGGCTGAGGCCGCTAAAGTGTGTGTGTGTGTTTGTGTTAGGAGAAGTGTGCTAGCGGTAGAAAATTAAATCTGCCTAAATTCACTAAATGCTGGTATTACTTCAGAACACTTCAAGCTCTGTTCCAAAAACCTAGTGAGCTTACTCCTTATAGGCACGTTTCCGACCCGTAGGCTGTTTTAAAAGAAAGGAATGTTTGTTTTAATGCAGTATCACATGTTCATCAAAGAGAATGAATAAGAAATGAACAAAAAAAAATCTAAAAAAGGTGAAATGCAATTTTTCTGTATTAAAAATACATTTAAATGAATGGACAATAAATCTTTAAAAATAGTGCTATGTGTTTTATGCATGTTTTTTATTCTCCACACATCGCTTCTATTGAAATCGATTGTGAATCAAGCCACTATGCTGAGTTTTTGCCTATGTAGAGAATTTTAGATCCATCACAATTTACAGTTTTGTTCCTCGCAAGACTATGTAGGCAGAGAGGCTCACTAGGTTTTGTAGCAGAGCTATTGTGGGACGTGCATGACAGCATGTAGTAGACAAAGAGAGACAAAGAGAATTCAGCTTTAGGACTAGCGATATGTCCATTAGCTCTGTTCTGAAGTACTGTAGACTGATGTTAATATTCAGCGAGCTGCACAGCGGATCTGTAAAGCCTTCCTGTACAAGGAGGCATAATGGAAATCTTACAAATAACCATCAGTCACATCAGTCCATGTGAATTCAGGTCGAATACCTGGTGACCAAGAACTAAGAAATTGGTGCAGTCATTCAGAAACGATTTATTTTCCTTAAAGCACCAAGTTATGGTGTAATGACTGTGAACTTGGTACAGTATTATGATTTTTCTGTTCGGCAGTATAATGAGAAATATTAATGGTATTTTATTTGATCTTTTTATTTCTTATTGAATAGTTGATAAATGCATAAATGCATATAGGAATTGTATAAAAGTATAAATGTATAACGTTTAAAATAAAAGACCGTTCATAAATTTAAAACCAAGCAGCAATGAAGGATAATAATTCACAAAAAATCAATATGAAGATTGTCTATTGTCATAAATCAGTAAAGCATATGCAAGATCCTGATAATAATTCATTAACATGCATCAAAACATCAAAGGATTTATCATTTAAACACATTTCATTTAATATTAGAATTTAGATTTGTACATTTAAATAGTAGTTAAGTGTCATTGCAATATTTAGAATTTTTTCCCATTAATATTGCAAATGTTATGTGCATTGTGTATATATATATATATATATATATAAATATGTATATTATATATTATATATACATATAACTGCATTTATTATTTTATTTAACTGTAATACTCTTTAGTGTTTTGCCATAATTGCAATTTTATATGATGGGTTTATTTTTATGTAAAAAAATGTGGGAAAAATAAGTCGTGTTTGCAGATGTGCATCAGGGACTTGGTGTGTTGTCCTCAGTTTTAGTGAGTGCAGCCTATCACAATATTGTGTGTCCTTTCTCTCTCTCTAACACACACACTTTGTCTCCAGATAAATCCCAAGCCTGCCAGACTCTCTCAGTTTAACTCCAAACCAAGTGTCAACACAAAATCCTTCAGGGAAGCTTTCTAACACATACACATGCACACATTTCTCCAAACATCACAATACAAAAGAAGCAGCTATTCTCTCGTTGTCAAAACGAAGTAAAATCCTCTCTTTCATCCATACGCACCGACCTATAGACGAGAGGCAGCGGGGAGCGAAGGAACGTGGGAGACGCAGCAGCAGAGGAGAAAGAGACTGAAAGGGAGACAGAGATAAAGGGCTCAGTTCGGCGGTTCGGCACACGGCAGGGGTGAGGCATCGTGGACCCGGGAGCTCGGCACTGTCGCTTGAGACGGCCCAGATGTGTCAGGCTCCTGCGTCTGAGAGATTTCCATCTCTTTGGCCCGTGGATCCCAGCCCAGCGGGAGGACTCCCAACCTTCCGTTCGACTGCTCCCTCTACATTATTCAGCTGACATAACCCCCGAGAAGATGGCGAGGGCAAGAGGAGGCGCAAATCTACACGTATGAAAGTGAAAAGAGCCCGTTTTAGCTCGCCGACGAATAGAATCCGCAAAATGACGCACCACTGTGAAGCACTCCTGCAGATATTTTTATCCGTTCCGAATTTTCACACTCGCTTATTCTATCAGAATGTGCTTCTCCTTCATGAAAGAAGTTTTTTTTGTGTGTGTGTGTTTTGAATGCGTGTGTGTGCCCCTGCTGCACTCTGATCTGCCTGTATTGAAATAGCTCTGTATCATGACCTACATTCCTCAGCTGGGGGGCTGACACTGAGGGAGGGAGCGACGGATAGGGTGAAGGTAAAAAAGAAGACACTGATGAGTCGATCCTGTCTTGGAGCTCGCTTTTCGATGTATTTGGGTGGACACGTCCCTTGTTTTCATCCCTTGTCCTTTTTTTTTTTTTTTTGCAGCTGCGGCGTCTTTAAAGCACATGCGCCGCTCGTTTGTTGTGTTGTTTATTTGTTTGTCAGGATTATGCAAGGCTCTTCAATGAGGTGAAGGGAAAGAGGGCACGACTCGAGGGAGCCGTCTTAGCCCAGGCTTGCTGCCGCCACATCACCCTCTGCTGTCTCAGGCCGCAAACATCATAACGGCCAGCTTAGCGCTGGGTCCTTATCTCAGAGGTTTTTCTGTCTCTCTCTTTCTCTCTCTTTTTAGATTTTGATGTATGTAGAGAGCCAGCAGACTTTGGAGTGTTTGTTTGTAGAAGCGGGATTATTTTCCGTCAGGAATGTCAGGAAGGTGAGTGCTCGGGTTTGTTGACGTTTAAGCTTTGCTCGCGGGCTCTGTGGAACTCAACTCGGCGAATTTGGAGTGTGTGAGCCGCTTGTTGGGATGTTTTCAATTGTTTTCGGTTTGTACAAATCTTTGCTACCACCGTCTTGCAAATGTAAATGTCAGATCTCAAATTGGATTTTCATTCTCTCCTACCATAGCTACTGAAGCTAGTTTCCACTTCAGAGTGAAACGAAGAATAAAAACGAAATAACATGAAATGACAAGTATTGCACAAGAATAAATAAATGGATTTTATATCTTCTTATTGTGAATTAAATATCTCAAATCTGACTTATTTACTTGAAATTGTGATTTCACGTCTAACAATTATTTCACGTTTGTTTGTTTTTTTCGTAATTGCAGCTTTATGTCTTTCAATGTGACTTTATTTCTTAATATTTCGACTTCATCTCTCAAAATTTAATTTGTATCTTAAACTTCTTATCTAATTTTAAACTGAAATCACAGTTCATTCTTAATTTCTTGATCGTGACTTCATTACTTTTTTTGTAGAAATCGCGAATTTAACAATTAAGATGTAATTTATTCATAATGTGATTTTTATATTTCAAAGTATAACTTTATCACAATTCCTACTTTATCTTAATTGATGTTTAATTTTTATTATTTTGACTTTCTTCAGCTTTGAATCTCCTAAATAAGGCTTTATTTCTCAATATTGAGATTTCTATATCTCAGAGTATGATCTAGCAATGCTTCATATCTTAATCACTGTATATCTTCATTTTATTTTTTATTATTTTGACTAACTATCCCTTAACACCACCAATTTATATGAGTATTTGTTTTACTGTACAATCCTTGACAATTGTAATTTTATATCTCACAGCTCTTACTTTATTGTATATCTTAATTGTGATTTTTTTTTTAATATATATTTTGACTTTCCGACTATTTGTAATTGCACCTTAATACCTCACAATTGTAAATATGTTCATCAATATTGTAATTTACAGATTTTATTTTAATTATTTTGACTTTAATTACATTACAAGTTGTTACTTAAAGTAGTGATTTTTCTCAAAATTCTTAAATATCTTAATCGCAGTTTTATTATTGTATATTTTGCGATTGCAGTCTTTTCCGTAAGTGCAACTTTCTATCTCAGAATATGACTGCTTCATCGTATTAATCTTTCTCACAATGATCTGCTGTATTTATTTCCTCTGAGGCAGAAAATGGGGTTCAGTGGGCAATGTGGAAAGGTATGACTTCAGCGCAGTGATGGTAGCTGAATCACAGCCACCTGACAGGCAACAGGCTGATTAAAAATATCCGATGAGCGCTTCCTCAGAGAAGTGAGGAGTGTAGCCTGCAGTGACTGGAAACTGTTGACACCGTGTGATACCAAGTAATGCAAAGAGACAGGAAGCTGCCTGTGACTCCTGTCATAGGACGAGTATCCCCTTTGCTATGGGTGTGTGAGTTTGTGTGATTTTAAAATGGATGAATTGTTTTCTCAGGTGCGGGTAAGTGTCTTGGCAGGTTTGCCGTCTATAACAAACCGTTCCAATAAGTTCTGTAACACATGCATAACACACCATGGTGACGTGTAGCTTTAGCATTAAAAGCCAAATAAGCATAACGGGCCCTCTCCTCATGAGTGTATTCACCTGCTTCGAGGGTAAATAAAACCTGAGCTGTAAACATAGCGAAATGACTTTTTCCAGCTGTATGTGTGAAATAGTAGAATTTCTTCGCTCTTTATTTAATGTATGGAAAGAGTAAACATTCAATGCACTCACAGATCAAGTTATTCTGTCTTTGTATGGTTTGAATTGCATATTTACATGCATTTGTCAAAACATCGGGTCACATTGCATGAAACATTTGTCTTTTTTTTCTAGCTGCGGAGGTTTCTACTGTCTTGAATGGAAAACGATGAAGTTTAAGTAGTAATCATTTTTATAGTGGTCAGTTTTATTATATTCCTTCACTATTAAGTGGAACCATAAAACATGTTTTCCCTTTATGTGTCCTACACTCTGTGTCTCCTTTACCGCCTCCTTCTCAGCTCGTGCTTGCCGTGTATGCTTTTAATAAAATCTTCGTAGGATAAATGGTATTGGGTAAAAATGTAGCCAAACCACATGTATTTGCCCTGGGTCTTTATCCAGGACCCTTTCTCATGCTTCATTCTGTTAACAAACCCCACAGAAAGCCCTGAGGGTTCATGAGCTAACTACAACACTGCTGTATTACAGCACCAGAGAAGAAAAACATCGCTCTCATGCATATTCTTAATGATGTGTCCAAGCCAAATGAGGAGGTGAGCATTAGGTCACTCGTGGGGGGAAAGGGGCTTTGATAACTCCTTGTGAGACTGTCGCAATAATGTAAGAACCATAACCGATTTCATATCACTCCCTGCCTTCCTTACTGAGAGTTTGCTTTAAAGCAACACAATGGCCCGTCGGGGCTGATGTGGGCTGCCCTAACAGTTGGGTTGATTTCAATATTAACAAAAGAGCGCCGTATTGCACTGGGAAATCAACACTGCAGCTGCAAATTCCCAGACTCAAGCGTGCTTTTATAGGTTGGACTCCAGGCCTGGAGCAAGGGTGGGAGAGGAAGGGGGAATCAGGCAGAATCACATCACCGTGTCTTGCCGCGCGTAATGAAGTACTCTGACAATCCATTGACCTGAGAGGGAAACTGTCTGATGTTTGATACATGACTCAGGTGATGGACAAACCCAAATCCCAAACAGATATGTCATAATACTATTATTTCCTCAAGACGAGTCGATGATAGAGCGTCGTTTGTGGCAAGCGTGGCTTTGTTTTGGGAGAAGAGGAAATCGGCTGCTGTGTGCTTCATAATGAGTGCCAAAGAGGTATTGCACCTGCTGCTTTCGTTTTGTGTGTTTTGCCTGCATTTACTACCTTTATGGGGACCAAATTAAAGTAAAACATCAAGCAATGGCCAATTTGTCCTTGTTCGGCCATTTTGGATGTCGGCCATTTTGAATTTCCTTTCCAAATACTGAATTTTATGTAACATGTCTTTATGAGACTCAATGTGTATAATTGGCATTATTAGTGAAGGATACACTAAAAACATAATTACAATAAAATAAGTCTAATAGCTTTTGATTAAATTTGCCTGTTATCTTTAGGCAAAATTTTGAAAACTGAATTAGTTTTTGAAACCCAGTTAATTTTCTTTTTCAGTTTGGGTGAGTCTGAGAAGCCATTACCAGTTATGACATAGTTGAACGTTTTGAATTTCTTTTAAAACCTACTTTTTAACTCCTCCTAGGCTGTTGATCCATTTTTTATCAAATTATCTTCAGATCATCTTGAGACCTTGGCAGCAAAAAGTTATAGATTTCATGCCTTATGCATCAATTAATTTGATGTCGTAATGCCAAAACGAAGTTTTGCCTATTATCCTTAGGCAAAATTTTTAAAAATGAATTGGCTTCTGAAATTCACTAAATATTTCAGTTTGGAAATGTGAAACATTCATTGGATGATGCTGAGAAGCCATTACTGATAATAACAATGTTCAAGTGAATTCAATGACATAACTCTCTTTGCACATTTACACGACATTTTGTCACACCAATGCGGTCACAGTGCCACTAATTGGTCAAAAATAATAAGCAATTAGGTCACATATTAAGTGATTATACAAAGGACTGATATTTTTTTGAAATGATCTCTAATGAACTCTCCTTTTTCAGTTTGCCCCTGAAAATTCCTGATTATTATTATTATTATTTTCATTTTCTTCAACTAATTGTGAGTGTTGCCACCTAGTGGACCAAATAATTAATTCGGTTAGGTATGTGCACAAATGATGCAAACTATGCGCAAAAGCGTTGTAAAATTCAGACTGATTGCGAACAGTCTGCGTGGAGCTTGTTGATGCCAAAATTTGTCACGCACTGTGCGCTAAATGTAGCGGCAAATGGAAAACCAAGACATACTTTTTGTATTAGGGTGTAGCAGATATAATTAGCTTAAAATAAAAACAGAAAAGTCAATGGTCCCGTGATATGAAGGTTCCCACTGTGGTATAAAAACGAACTAGTGTGTGCTTTCAGCTCTGTACGCTTTTGACCTTACCTGTCAATGACATTATCAGCACACAGCTTAGAGACTTGTCTTTGGTAATATCACACCAGCCAAATGTGTGCTGATTAGTCCCACAACACACACGCTTGCACACTCATCAGACCGTAGGGACCGAGATCTTAATCTGTTTCCTGCGCACAGGGAATGCAGGCGTCATGAAATTGTATATTTTCAAAATAACTGTGACTTGATACCACCGAAAGTATCCAGTATACGCACCGAGCCGGTCCAAGTCTCCACTAAGTCTCTCCCCGACGCTCTGAAGTTATCGTTAGCCTGCTCAGAAAACAGGAAAGACGTTTTAATCACTTTCCTTGCACACTAACTTAAGCGCCCAACTTTCTTCACTTTCACGCTTCTCTGAAACTTTACAATTCACTTTGTTCTGCATAATCCTCCGTCAAGAAAAGATGACAGGTAAAGACCAGAGAAAGGCATCTCGGTTCGGGGGTGAGCGAGTCACCTCTGATGCAACAGACAAAGGAGTTCAGAGACAATGAGAGGCAAATTTTATCTGATAATAGGCTTTAATCTGTATTTTATTCTGGGCCTGGAGGCTTTTGTTCTGCAGTTATTATGCTGTTCATAAGGTTCTGATCTCGTCTTATGTCTGCATAATTGAAATAACCCTGACCCTTAAAAGCCTTAAAAAAGACACGAGAGAGACTGAGAGTGTGAGGAAAAAAAATAAAAGTGAAAGTGAAGGAAAGCTGAGATGTTTGTCACATTATGAAAGCACTGTGAAAAGCATGATGGTCTATCTCTGAGGCCACAGAGCGTCGCACCTTCTTGTAGGTCAGGAATATTGTTTTCCTCCTAAAGGAAGTATTTCTGCAACATGTCTTTTTATCCCTTGCCAGTGTCCTCATTGTGCCGGCCAAGGTTTTGTCCCCTCTGCCTTCACCTCTCTTGTGTACCATTAAGAGAGCATTATGGGAACTGTATTTCCCCCTGCTCCTCCTTGTTTCTTAGGCTCCAGATTGGTTGAGGGTAACCGGTGTATGATACTGTAGACAGTTGCCTGCAGCCGAGACCCAACAATCACGCTATTGTCCAGCATGAAAGTTGCTACCTGGTACTATCAGAGAGAGCAGAGGGCACGGAAAGAACGTTTCATCAATGGCTGCTTTGTGAGTGGCTATGTTTCCTCCGCCTTCTTCCTCCTCAGCTCAATAGAGAGAGAGAAAGAACAAAGCATTAAGATCCAGCCAATTAATCACCCTTTCTGATTTTCTCCTAAAGACGTCCACCTGAGCAAAAGTATCTGATGTCCAGCTGCTTTGTGCGGGGTAAAACTGCAGTGCTGCTTAAAGCCATGGTAAAATACGCTGGCTCTGACCCACTTTAGCCCCAAAAATCCAGAATACAAGTTGGAGTTATTTTATTTGTGTAAATGAAATGCTGCTTCAGAGGCAGATTAAGTGTTGTTGTCATGACAATCAATGCCTGTCTTGTGTTCTGTCTGGTAGTGCGACTGAATATCAACAAGTGATGAGCAAATTGCATTTCTATTGAAAATATTTTTAGAAGATAAATAACTGGTTTGACCGAGTGGTAAAAGATTTAAATTGAATTGAAGTGATAGAAACTGGTGTTGATGAAGTGATGGCAATATGATAGGTTTAACTAAAATCAATAATCCTACTTTTTAGTTATTTATATACATTCAACAGAAGTCTCAAAGCTGAATTTTCAGATAGGATTTATTGATTTGGTGTTTAAGATTAGGATTATTTAATGAATAGAACAGCATTCATTTGATATTGACATTTACATTACATGATGAATTCCCTTACTGTCACTTTTGATCAATTGAATTCTGGAAAAGTGTTCATTAAAAAAAAACAGACTTTTGAATGATAATGTATATGTTTAATTGTAAGCAATATTATATTTTAATATCTTTTATTAATTTTATAATTTAATGTTTTAAACATTATTGGCATATTTACTTGACCTTTTTTTAGTACACATCACAGAAGAAAGGGAGATTTTTTCTTTTTTATTTCATCTATTTTCTTTTCTTTTACAATTCCTGAAAAATCTGTAGAAACTATATACCTGGAAATTACTATTTTTATCCTTACTTATTTTATTACTATTACTATCCTTTCACAATTAAATTGAATTAAATATGAAACTATTTTTTTCTTAATATTTTTACAGTGCTTACAAGTTCATTACTGTATCCCACATCAGCTTTCAAGAAAAGATGAATAGGGAATAAATTTTCTGTTATTGCTAACTGCTACACAATTTGTTATTTATATAGTGGCTCAAAAGCTCTTGTTGTAAATCATTTCAGTATATCTACGTTGTACTTTGAAGTTAAAGTTTGAACGAGTTCTAAAAAGCTACAACTGTAAAAAAAAGTTTGACTACTACCATCAGCTAATGCCATATTTTTGCCTTTTATCTTCGGATATGATCACTTCTGTGTCCTCATGAAACTAGATCGGAAGAGCGTCG
>JAUCMT010000001.1:17205081-17236662 GCA_032357475.1 Enteromius thamalakanensis
TGGTGTTGATGAAGTGATGGCAATATGATAGGTTTAACTAAAATCAATAATCCTACTTTTTAGTTATTTATATACATACAACAGAAGTCTCAAAGCTGAATTACCAGATAGGATTTATTGATTTGGTGTTTAAGATTAGGATTATTTAATGAATAGAACAGCATTCATTTGATATCGACATTTACATTACATGATGAATTCCCTTACTGTCACTTTTGATCAATTGAATTCTGGTAAAGTGTTCATTTAAAAAAAAAAAATACATACCCCAGACTTCTAAATGATAATGTATATGTTTAATTCTTAGCAATATTATATTTTAATATCTTTTATTAATTTTATAATTTAATGTTTTAAACATTATTGGCATATTTACTTGATTTACAAAAAAAAAATGAACTTGGATTTATTGTAACTTTTAAGTGCATTAGGGAGGAAAAGTGAAATTATTTGGGTTACCTTTTTATAGTACACATCACAGAAGAAAGGGAGATTTTTTTCTTTTTCATTTCATCGGTTTTCTTTTCTTTTACAATTCCTGAAAAATCTGTAGAAACTATATACCTGGAAATTACTATTACCTTTCACAATTAAATTGAATTAAATATGAAACTATTTTTTTCTTAATATTTTTACAGTGCTTACAAAATCTGCACTGTTAAGTTCATTACTGTATCCCACATCAGTTGCAGCTTTCAAGAAAAGATGAATAGGGAATTAATTTTCTGTTATTGCTAACTGCTACACAATTTGTTATTTATATAGTTGCTCAAAAGCTCTTGTTGTAAATCATTTCAGTATATCTACGTTGTACTTTGAAGTTAAAGTTTGAACGAATTCTAAAAAGCTACAACTGTAAAAAAAAGTTTAACTACTACCATCAGCTAATGCCGTATTTTTGCCTTTTATCTTCGGATATGATCACTTCTGTGTCCTCATGAAACTTTATGCACAGCATTTGCTAGCTGAAATTTCACCTGTGAGATTTTTACACAACGCAGCAATGAATCTTGGCACATAGCTTGTGCCTAGATAATTTCCCTTTTATGTCTTTGAAGAGTGTGTTGTACATTTTAATTTATTATTCCAGGTTTTCTTTTTTTATTTATTTATTTTTACTTTTTAATTTAGAGTCTTACTCTTTTCTCATCTAATAATAATAATAAAACAGAAGCTAATTCTTCTGATCACCTTCCCAAGAGGAAAGAAACAACTTTCAGAAATACAGATCCTCTGCTGTCTCTGCCCGGATCTGGTTATGAGTCTAATTTGAAGGAAAATATTCATAACTCAAATATCCTTTTCTAATCCCTGTTCTTTATATGAAATTTGATCATTATATAGTTACTAGTACAAGCCTTTTTGTAATTGAAATGTTTTTTTTTTTGTATTATTTTTTATTTATTTATTTATTCATAATTTCATTTAATTCCTAAACTAACATGTAGTATCTTTTACAATGTAATTTGTAAAATATTTGAGTATTTATAATGCATATATATAAGATTCCAGTTTTAATTTTTCATTGTACATTCCAAATAATCTCAATCTCAAGTTTTTTTTACTAAAACGGCTAATTTACACAACTAATAACTAAAACACAATAAGAACATGATAACATAATAAAAACATTGTTTTTAAAAATGTTACAAAACTGAGTTTTTGGTGTGTGTTTGTAAATATATTGCTGTGCATTCAGTGCACGCATGCTACATAGTCCTTTATGGTTTAATTAGCTATGCGAGTGTGGGCATGATGGCTAAAACAGCTGGATGGCTCCTCTGGCTCTCACACTCTGAGCTCAGACGAAGCAGCTCCCGGCGTGCTGATCATCCTCCCTATTGTTTCCTGAGTGGCTTATTAAATTACTCGACCTCCCTTGTATAGTGGGAGCTGTCAGTGTGCTGCCCTGCTCCACTCTCCTGCAGGGCTCTCTCTCTCTCTCTCTCTCCATCTCTCACACTCTTCTCCGTGGCCGATAACAGGAGCTTGTATCGGGGCATTAATCCTTCTGCTCTCTTGGGTGGGATTAATACTCTCTCTTTGTGTAATTATGACCTCATTGCTCTGCTCAGATAAGAGGCAGGTTATCAGGACAGACGACCATTGAGGGATGGCGTAAAGGAAGAAGCGAGTGTTTCAAAGTGACGCAGCAGAGGGACAGCGCTGGAGACCTGGAAAAGTTCATGTTTTTGCATCCATAGGTGCTGTGTTTGTGCATAAGTGGGCTGTAGATTAATGCTTTCACCTGCTGAGACATGCCTCGCTGTTTTTGAAGGCAAGAACGCGTCCTGTGTGAACGGCCTCGTAGACAAGTAGACATGACACTGTTTGAGCTGACTTTCTATGACTTTATCAAGGAGACTACAGTCTGATTTGCTGTCTCACTGCATGTTTTTCTTTCTCCATCTCTCTTTTTAGCCATTCCTCTCTCTCTATCTCCCTCCCCTCCCTGGCTGCCTGCTGTTGCTGCTCTGTGCCATATGGAGCTTTACTGGAACTCCTCTTAAAAGATTCACCAGATGAATCTCTCTCTCTCACTTGCTCTCTCTCTCAGGCTCTCTCGCTCTCTCTCAAATGATGGCTTTCTCATTTAACAGATTGGCTGATGTGTCAGAGATGACTGGGTTATGCCACCGCTAAATGAGAGGAGGGAGTGAGAGACAAGTGCTTCCAAAAGCTCAGTGATGCTCTTGGGCCAAAGTTCTGTTTCATTGCTATCTCTGCGTGTCAGACATGTTCAGTGACATGTGTGCATATGTATTTGTGTTTTATAGTTTGTGCCTTTGCTGTATATTTGTGTGCAATACAATGTCATGGATTTTTTTTTTTTGTAAATAGAAAGTTAATGAGGGGAGGTTAATACACATGCAATTTCCTGGAGACATTCACACTAGACATGTATTTTTCAAAGGATCTCACAACACGAGCCTTTCATTAAACACACTATATAACCTGAACTTTTAATTTATGAAGCTGTGGTCTATAAAATGTAGCCTGAACATGCTTCTGTTTGAAATACTTCTGGATTTTAAAAATAGATCATTTTAAATACAAAACAAAAAAAATGTACAAATAAATAAAAAATAAATAAAACACAGATTAAACATGAAATATAATTTAATACTATTATATAATAATAATAAAAGTTCAGTTTAAATAAATATAAATACATATAAAAATATATAATTACAAAACAAAAACAAATGCCTCATAATGGCAAGTATAATGAATAAAATGGCAGAACTATTTTTAGGAAGCAAATAAAAGAGCATTGATGGTCATTCATACAAAGTACTGCATTATTATAAGTAATGTGCAGTTTGTACTAAGGATAAATTCTCTGAGTAATGGTGTCTGGAATTGTTGAAAACAGTCTTGCTGTCTCACCCCTTCACTTTTCCAGACTGTGTTTTGTCCTCTTAGTGTGTGACGGTGTGAACAGTTATGGAGGCTGTGACTGCTGTGGCTGAAGGTGGTGTAGTTTCTGCGCAGCTGTACGTTGTTGAGTAAACGTATCAGTTTCGTCTTCATCTGAATTAGCCATCAATGTCACGCCATTTTTTGTGTCTTGTGCAGCTGCCATCAGAGCATGACCTTCTAACCTCACTAAAACCCACTGACCGCCATTAACACACACACACAACTCAGCCCTCCGCCATCTGGAAACAACTGGGCCCCACTTGAAACACCCGACATAGATTAAGAGAAGCGGGACTAGTTTATTAGAGGCCTGTCCCACCGGCTCAGGTTTCTGCTAGCACTCAGCACCGCTGTCCTATATTCACACGTCCTCTGACTGACATGTCATAGACGTTCGCATAGATGCATTAGTTTAATGTAATATTACCTCGAGTGGTAAACATAAATAAATAAAAAAAATACTTGACAGATTTAAAACCATCGGGATGAATGGTAACCAGTGGCAACCAAGGTTAAAGCAACACAATCTCGATAGAAGCTATCCTGATGTGTTGAGGCTAAATTAGACACGTTTATTGAGTTTGTAACATTCAGACGTGTTTTAGTTTTCCGTCCAGGTGTGTGTGTTTAAATGTGTCAGCGGTGGTCTAACTGAAGGCTGTTCGTAATTAGAACTGCTAATGGCGAAGTTTAGAGAACGGGCTTCTCCAATTTGGAGCTGGGTGGCATCCTGTTGACCGTGGCAGCTCAAACTTACAGCCAATCACCACAAGGCAGCATAAATCACAGAGAACAGAGAGACATATATATGGGGGAGAGGGTAAACACTTCCAGCTGAAAGCATTTGGGTGCGATTTGTTGAGAGGAATGATGTCGTTTATATTGGGTGATCAGCGATGTTTAACAGACTGGCGCTCTATTTCATTTTCTCTCCGTCTCGCACTCATCCCTCTTCATTCTTTTCTGTTTTTCCTCCCACATACTCACTCACTCACACTCGCACACACACACACACTGCCTAAACACTCTTTCATCCCTCTGCATTTCTTCTCTCTCAGGGAAAGAGATGGGCCTGAACTTCCTGTCATTCTTGCACATTTGGCGTGGACCGTTTGACACGGGTGCTGTGGCGAAGTGACGCAGGGAGTCGTGCTGTGACGCTCTTTTGAATGTTTCTGAAAGAGCAGAGTGACAACCATTTGAACTGAAACATTTTAATGATGCCTTCGTACTTCCAGGCAGAGGCGACGGCAAAAAAAAAAAAAAAAAAGAATGGGATAGAAAAGTCGCGCCGTGTTCAGGAGTTCTGCCAAATCCTGCTTTGATGCCACCAGGCCTCCACATATTATCTCTGTTCTTCATTGAGCAGAGCTTTCATTCCGGCCGGCTGGAAATGAAGTCTCTGGCTACTTTTCTTTGGCCGGCTCCCCTCCATACCGCCACAGTTCCGGTGATTATTTAGCGTTGGCGATGCGGCCGCTTGGCAGCAACATCGTCCAAAAGTTTTAATTTCACACCATGTTCAGCCACATCGAACCCTTCTATTCCAGAAGGACCCTCTGTCAACTCTTGTAAAAATCCACCCCCCCATACACACACACATACCTTGATACGTTTCCTTTTTTCTCACATTGATAGCTCCTCTGTTTCCAATTTTACCAGCCCTCACTGTCAGTGTCTGGGTGTTCTGCTGGGTGAAAAACGCTCTTGCGCTCTTTCTCTCTCTCTCTCACTTTCGCGCCCTCTGTCTTTCGCACCCTTCCTTTCTGTGCTTCTTTCCAACTTTTCAGTGCGAGTATGTCTGATGAGCTCAAGCTGTTGAGTCTGTCTCTTAACAGATCGCAGATTATTAGCATGTGGCCTGAATGTCTTGCTCCCACAGTTAAACCACTCTGCTGATGGAGATAATTATTACAACTATACACACACTAACACACCCGTCTCCCTAAATACTTTGCTCTCTCCCTCTGTCAGGGTAGCATTATTTCAGCTCTGTTGTTAACCCTTTAATGCTTGCTATCCATTTTTAAAAGCCATTTTAAGCAACCAAGATGTGAGTGACTTTTTACCCTTGGTTTTTATTATTCTTTGTGGCTGCCTCCGTGTGTGTGTGCATGTTTTTGTGTGGGTTATGAGGACTCAAATTTGTATAATCACATAGGTATTACAATATAAAGGTGATTTATGAGGACATTTTCAGTGTCCCGTAATTCAAAAGACTTAAAAAACATACTAAATGTTTTTTTTTTTTAAATGCTAAAAATGCCTGTAGTTTCCTGTAAGGGGTAGGTTTAGGTGTAGGGTTACGCCTATGGAGAGTCCTCATAAACCATAAAAACCAACATGTCTGCGTGTGTGTGTGTAATTTTACATTTTCAAATTTTAAATTTCTGCAGATGTTTTCTATTTTTTTTGTGTTCAGGTTACATTGTGCGTTCTGCAGATGTCTGACTTAATTGGCGAACTATTAAATCGCACATTTAAGTGAGTCATTCAAAGATAGTGATTCATTAAGGAATTAAACAAGTGTCCAGGCCTATCCCAATAAACACACTTGTGGTAATTGCACTTATCACGTATCTGTTTAAATGACATACCTGATGGGACACACTCGGGAGTGTTAAGTAAAGTGTTAAGTTTTCTTTCTTTCTTACAGAGCTTTATTCACACTATTTGCATTTAAAATAAAATTGCAAATTGCTAATTTCACAGACATATACAAGTAAACACGAGGGGCACATACACTTCTAAACATGTTATGCTTAGCTTCAAATACAGCTGCAAGACCCCAAGTGTGGGTATTGTGTATCTTCATTAGTGAAACAAAAAATGTAAGATGCTGAATGTTGAACTGATGTATTTAGTATCCCACTCACAATCATGTTGATATTGAGAACAAAAATAGAATTGTTCAGTTGATATCAACTATATAGTAAACCTCGGGTAATAAGAACATAATAATTTAACTTAAAATAGTATTTTTTTTCTGTTGTGATATGATGCAGTAATTCATGCATTAAGGGTTTAATTTATGTTTATCTTGCAAGCAATTGCAATTCTATATATAATGTAGGTGTTAAACACGAACACCAGATTTACAGTATTAACTGCTTGCTATTTTTTCATACTTTTGAAAACTTGTGATGTTTTCCCTAATGTATCTTCTAGGACTTTGTGTCTCAACATTAAAACTTTTCCATTAGTTGCTATTTCAGTCTGCTAAGAGAAAGAAGAAAGAGAAATATTTTTCCTTGAGACAAAGAGGTCAAGTGAGCAGTTTTAGTCGTGTTCAGTTCATCCCAATACAATTCCTCAACAGAGAAGTCTTGGAATAGGAAAGAAGGAACAAGACAAAAGGAAAAAGAGCAGCAGTGTTTAGGCAGGTAATCCCTTGCTATTGGAAAATGGGTCACTTCCATTCCAAACCTGATTCATTCCCTCTTTAAGTGTCTCCTGTCCGTTCCTCCCTTTCTTCTTCTTTAATTCCACACTCCTTTCATCTAACCGATTCAAATAGTCATAGGAAAGATTAACGGCAGGAGGGAAAAGCTGCTTTTTTGATGATGGCATTTGTGGGATAAACAAAAGATCTCGACAGCAGCTAACACTAAGGTTTTTCTTTCCTTTGATCCCAATTTACAGAGCTCCTTCCCTTTATTTCTCTTTTTCTGTTTCACTCACTTTCTCACTTTTCTTTCATACAGAACTCTTAAAGAAGTTTTATATTGGATACAGTTGTGCCGGTCTGGCTTGTGTTTCTTCTCTTTTTGAGCTTTCATATCATACAAGCTGGCAAAACATAAACCTGCAACCCTCCCACCGGCCAAAAAAAGAAGAAAGATGGAGAGAAGAAATTCTCATAAAGTGGAAATGCCCAGCTGATGTTTCCAAGCTGTTGAGAATGATGGGAGTTCAGTGTTACGGAAAAGGAATGTTTTTTTTTTTCTCCACTTCATTTTAGTTGCTTTTTAACCTTGCGAATGAAGTCATCGTCAAGTGTGCTCAGCCGGTAATTTAGCTGGCTTTCTCACTGATCATTTCTCTATTTTCCATTCTCTCTTTCTGGCTGTTGTGATAAGGATATTAACCTGTGCATTGAGACAGAAGAAAAGGACCATTTCAAAATTAAAGTTGTGCAAAAGCTGTTTTCAGTTTCTTTAGCTCAAACTGCAAAGGGTTGTTTATGTATTTATTTGTATGTATGTATTTGGACATACATACACGCGATCCATACCAGTCCGATTTCTAAAGGATCATTCGACTGGAGTAATGATGCTAAAATTCAACTTTGAATGCACAGGAATAAATTAAAAAATTTGAAAAATATTTCAAATATTTCAAATGTTACTGTTTTTGCTGTGCTTTGGATCAAATTAATGCAGACGTCTTTAAAAAATAAAACATTAAAATGTCACGGTTCAAAAACTTTTGACTGATAATGCATATATGTTTTTTCTTTTAGGGTGTTACTACACCCACTATGCTGCATGTTACTTATATTCCCACTATCATTTTTGTAACCCTGGTGCGTTGCCACCTCCTCCTCACACTGTCTGCGGTCACGTGCATGACACTCACACACGGAGAGACACACGGGTCACCTGGCACTGACTGAGGTCACCTATGAAGCCAGCAGGGACATGTGCAAACATACAGAAGCACAAATGCTCGCATTTGCACATGTGAAAACACTGCATATTCATCTTCGGTTGTAGCAGGTTCGAGCCGAAATCCCCCCTGTTGAGCCAAGTGTTACTTTTCCGCTTGACTTGATTCCTGCATCCGCTCTCACGGACAAGCACACACACACACACAAAACACACACATACTCTTTCAACACTGAGTGACTCATTCTACAAACACACAAAGACATATGCACACTGATTAGGGCTGTTTGAGGGGTTCACAGTCTGGTGGGTGTTTAAAACTGTAGCAGAGGAAGTTGAAGACTGTCACACAGTGTTTGTTTAAACAGTAATAGGGATTAAGGGTAAAAATGAAAGGAGAAAATAGATTAGTTGTTGCCTGTTGAGGAAAATATTATATATATTAACATACAAAACAAGACTTCTTTAGATTTTTTAGGCAAATTTAAATTTCATCTTTGCCCTGAGCCGTCATTAATGTGCTTTATTATAAATATTTTTTTTGTTTTTGTATAATATTTTGTTACTTAACATGGGCTATCCATATATGTATGATGTAAATACTACTTAGAGGACATTGTTTTGTATAAGAACCACTTTGTAATAATATGTACCCTGACTCCTTAATTTATGATTATTTCTTATATTAAATAATACTGGCTGATTTGTGCAGGACATCACTGCTGATATGTGCATTGGAGCATGACATACTAATATATCCTCATTGATAATTTAACATATTCACTCTGTCTGACTGCAAACGTAAACGATCCTTCAGGTTTTTTTCCTCCCCTCAGACTCCCATGCCAATACAATACTCAAATTACCTCAACAAACCTCTTGTAACAGTTTGCCATATTAGTGATGTCAGTGTTTTTCTATTTTAGGCTTTGTGCTAGTCATTGAACCGCAGCAATTTTTAATTAAGAATTTAATTACCAATAATGCAGTTGATCAGCTGCTCCTAATTCATTTACGAGGACAGAGAGGAATCAGATAATTATGCCACACATATTCAGAATCATCATAGACAAAAGTCTTCTTTGTTAAGTCAGCTGATAAGAAAAAGTATTTTGTCTTTTATCATTTCTTTGTTAATAGTATTTTACTTTTTTTTTCATTCTATATTTAACAGCACAAAAAATAGTTTTATACATTCCCACACTAGCTGCCAAAGGCTCTAATAAATATCTCTGCAAGTTTGCTGGTTATGGTGGTGGTGAGAAGATAAATGGTCAATAAAAAAACTTCTGGTAACGATGTAATTCATACTGCAGTGACATCAGCATATGGGCCTGACAAGCAAAAGTCTTTGTCTCTGCTCTGAAGAGCAAGATTGTGTGTGTGTGTGCAGATGCTTTTATTCGTGAATACAGGCTCACATGAAATCTTCAAGCATATAACTGCTGAAAACATGAAAAAAGAGTCAACTTATGCAACATTAATGCCAGATCAAAGATGCTCATGCCTACTTTCAGTGCGAACCAATAAGAGAAGTGATCTGCGATGGAAGCACCTCAGAATCACAGTTACGCTTATATTTTGTCTTTCCATCTTTCTTTTTCTCTCTGCGGTCTGACACATTAACGTCACATGTGGAAGTAACTAGTAACTATCTTTGTTTGGAAAAACATCTATACTCCTTGGTCTCAGGGCCCTTCGAATCTCTTGTCCTCTAACACGTCCATATAGGGAAGCTTTTTAAAATCATCTACGCACACTGCATGCAAAAAAATCAAGAGCGCCGCCTCAGAGAGAGAGAGAGAGCGGGTAAAAAAAGGAAGGGGCGAAAAAAATATGTTTGAGCATGGAAAGCAAAGCATGCATGTTGGGAGGGCTCCAAAAGAGGGCCAGCCAAGAAAGAAATTAAAGTACAGCGATTATCTGGACCCAGAATTAGAAGCAGAGGGTTTTGGACTAATAAACATTTGAAACGCACCCTAGGGCCCTCACCATCATTTATTACTCCACCATCTCCCATTAATGTATTTTTTTTTTCTTTCAGTTTATTCGTTTTTTTTTTTTTTTTTTTGTTCATAGATTCCCAGGATGTTTTAGGTAGATTTTATTAATTCTTGCTGGCTGGGTTTAATGAAAGGTTGTTTTTTTCCCCCCTTTTTTTTTCAATCCCTTCCGCTTTGGATGTACTGATCCGGTGTTTTATTTCGGTCTTCTAATGGCTGTATTGTTGTTATCAGTAACTCTTGGCGTATTACAGGCCGACAAAGAGCGGTCATCAATTAACCGACACCACCCCACCCCCAACCGAACGTCCCGTTCTGACCTCTCAGCACTACTCTTAAGCTTATCAACTCCCAAAACAAACCACTCCTCTGTGCACACACACAGACATGCACACTGGACATGTAGACTACACACACATGCACATTCACAATGATTTTATTGCAGTATTTCAGGCACCGGTATTAAGTGGCAGCGCTATTGCTAAATAAATATTTTATGGGTTTTAAAAATACAATATTATGCTCCTTTGTTGGCTACATGCAAAAACAATTATATGCAGTTAATTTAAATCCCAAAAAAAAAAAAAAAAAAATATATATATATATATATATATATGCAATTTTATTCAGATATCATTATCAGTTTTTTGCTTGTTCTTTTTTCAAACTTTCATTGAGCAGAGACCATCAAATTGATAAGTTACAGTAAAGACATAAAATTACATACTTTTCATTTGAATTTCTGTTCTTCAATAATCCTTAAAAATAAAAAGTGTTATGGTTTCCACAAATAAATAGCATAACTGCTTTATGGAATCATATAATTTAAAATTTAAGAATTTTAAATTGCAATAATATTTGAAAGTATCGCTGTTTTGCTGTATTTTTAAGAAAACAAAAGCAGCCTTAAGTTGCTTAAGTAAAAAAAGTAAAAAAAGAAAAAGGGCTACTTCTGTTTTTTAATTTTGCTGATCCCATATTTTTGTATGTTAGTGGGCATGTTTACAAGATAAATAAACAAACAATGTAGAAATGTTATGTAATCTTACATTCATTGTAATGCAATGCAAGTTTATTTATACAGGGAATTTCATACATAATGATAATTCAGAGTGCTTTACATAAGAGAAAGTAAAATAATCATTAAACCAATCACAACAACAACAAAATAATTATTTATTTTTGATTAATTAAAAGTAGACTTTTTGAACTGAATTAAAGCAGTTTAGAATAGAAAGTGTTCATTCAGTAAATGCACAGCTAAACAGATGAGATTTAAATCTGGATTTAAATGTGGCTAGTGTTTTAGCACATCTGATCTCTTCTGAAAACTGGCTCTAACTGCGGGTGGTGTAATAGCTAATAACGGACTCCTCTTATTCTGTGTGAACCCTTGGTATTTGAAATAACTGATTCAGTCCTAATGATCTGAGTGGTCTGTTAGCTATATATTCAGTGAGCATATCTGCAATGCAATTGCAATGTATTGTAATTAGACAATTGAATGAAATACATAAACATGACATAACATTATGTTACTGTACGTTCAGTATCTCCAGGAGATGCTCCTTTGAAATAACTCAGGCTGAGGAAAGCACTCTCACGCTGTCTGACGAAAGACGCTGCCCTCATGCCGTCTCCCGACTGTCCAGAAGGTGGAAAGGATTTGTGAATCCTGGGAAGATTAAGTGTACAGCTTAGTGCTGTGTGACCGTTAGTTTATACTTTTCTAATTCTTTCTCTCCATTTCTCCCTCCCTCTCTCTTCCAATCCCTATGTGGCCCTTCTTTCGCTCTCCAGGTAGACAACAGTAAGCTCACGGTCGGGCGGAGCCTGAGGCGAGCGAGTGCTCCGATTGGTTGCTGCGTAGCGTTTGACCGCGTCATGCGGGCAGGATGGATGTGAAAGAACGCAGGCCGTACTGCTCACTGACCAAGAGCAGGAGAGAGAAAGAGCGCCGCTACACGGGCTCATCCGGCGACAGCGAGGACTGTCGCGTGCCCACCCAGAAGTCCTACAGCTCCAGTGAGACGCTCAAGGCTTTCGACCACGACTCCTCACGCCTGCTCTACGGAGGCCACGTCAAAGAGATGGTCCACCGAGAGGCAGACGAGTACAGCCGCCAAGGTGAGTCACCTGCGCCTGTCATACCTCAGAAATCCATTATGACTTCATCCAGTATAGAGGTCACATGTCATAAAGCGCACACTGAAAAAAAAATAATATGCCTTAAAATACTACAAGAATGTGCTTTTGGACGGATGGCATTCAAATAATAATATATGGGATGTACGACCATAATTACACATAATTAGAGGAAATGAAGTTTGGTTTGGCACGACCGCACGCTTTCTCTGAGAAAACATTTACTTACTTTTGATTGAAAAATTAAGCAGATTCAAAACAGATTAGACAGATTTACGCACACAAACTCGCTCTGATACTTGTCTGATCGACAGAGCAAAAAAATAAAACATTTCCTCTGATTAGCGCAATCCAAACCCCTCGACCCGGCCTCTCATTTTCACATCCGAAGTTTCTCTTATAACATAAGCCCATGTGTCCCATTGGCAATAATGAATGGCACCATAAAAAACATAAACAGCATTATTGCGCTGTTCTGAAGTTTGCAATGTGCCCTGCTCGGCCACAGTTTTATTACTAATTACGAGCACAGAGGGTCCGCAAGCACTCGCACAGCAGCGCTTTTATAAACTCGCTCGCATTCATTGACTTCTTTGTTGTTTTCTTTTTGTTCTTTTGCACGTAAGGCTTCATCAAAATCCACACCGCTAAAGGTGAGTTTGTTTGTTTTTTTCGATGTGGATTTAGCACAAATGTAGATTTGGGTCAAATGTTTTCTCCCTAGGTGTCGTGCTGGTCTGTGTTGCGATAGAGGTTAGCGTTGCGTGTTTGTGTGCCCTTAACGTAAGTGTTAAGCTGAAGGTCAGCCTAGCTGTTATCAGTCACTGGAGTGCTAGAGGCTCTGTCTGTTGAGTGTGTTTATTTTAGAAAGCACAGGAAGTGACACCAGATTACAGCAGGGGGTAAAGGAGCAGCCTGCCTCCAACCATTATGCAGGGTAGCCCACTCTATCACAGAGAGAGAGAGAGAGAGAGAGAGAGAGAGAGAGCAAAGGCGCTTACAGATGTAGTGCAGACACCGTCAAGCTCTTGAGAGACTGCACTTCGGCCTCAACGCGGTCTTCAACACTCTCGCCATAATCACCCTGCCGCAGACGTCACCTAACCCAGTCTCAAGCTCTAACCTTGGCACGCAAACACGTTCGTCATGAAACTAATTCCTCCCGTGTGAAATATTTTTAGCCTTTAGACCGTTGCAAAACGGCGATACCTAGATAATTAATTTGTGGAGTAGAAAGGACCAGGCAGGCGAACTGAAATTGTTAATTAGCCATTACACAACAATGGCAGATTGGAATTACTGAGATCTGAAATAATGTAGCCTTGCTGCGTAGTGCTGCCGTTCAGTTCCATTACAAAGTTCCATAAAGGTCATTACCAGTTCATTGATTGCTTTCAAACTCAAATTAACACTTCATAAATATTTGAGCAGAAAAGCCGTAATTGCTCAATTATCTTATCCTGTACAATTTCATCTACACTAATTGGTAATTTGGAATTTATATGATTTTAATTGAACTTCGGTGGAACCCCGATTATTTCTGTAGTTAATAGCCCTTATTAATTCCTGTTAATGCAGGGGATCAATGCTTTTCTTTTTCGTTTCTTTCCTTTTTTTATATCGTCACGCTAATAAAATATGCAGCTTCTTTGCTGTGATTGTTTTAACATTAAATTCTGCAGATTAAAATAATTAGTCACTTAAATGTGAAAACTTTATTAGGTTTCATTTTTTACATTATTAGGTATATTTCATGAGATACTTTAGAATTATTTTTATCTATTGCAAGGTAGATATGATTTATTTGATTTATCAGAACTCATTTATTGGATTTGATTTGATTTAGTGGAATTTTGGATGCATTTAAAAATATTTTGAAATCATTTGTTACTCTGCATCGTTTGAAGAGTCATAACCATTAAAACTTACGAGGATCTGCTCGCAAACGACTGAATAAATGATCCGTTTAAAGACCAATATATTTCTGCAATATATATAGGGTTCTCAGTAAATGTGATCTTTTGGCACTGCGGTTTTGAAGGCCTCAGTGTTTTTGGAGCCGTGCACACCTATCACCATGGCAGATAAGCTCCCTCCATGGAATGCAGTCTGCTCCACAGACTAATTCTACAGAATACAGAGTTTGGAAATCACTGCATCCAGACAAAAAGAATGGGAAATGAATTCTAAGTCCAAGCGGCTGCGAAGTTGAAAGTCTTTTCACGATGTCTAATGTGAAGTTACATTTTAAACTTTGGATTTAATCAACTGAAAATTAGTATGTCATTTATAAATTGCCATTGATTTATTTGTAAAAAATTATTTGTTATTTGTTTTATGATTTGTTTAATGTAATGCAAGTGGGAAATTTTTTTTTTTATATATATATATTTATAAAAAAATTCACACATTTTAGCCCAGTAGCATATTATTCACTACTTTATTTCTATGTTGAAGTAAAGGTGATTACGCAATTATTTAGTCTGTATAAATTTTTCCTCTTTTTTTTGTTCAGTTATTCCTAATTGTTAAGAAGATGTATCAGTATTTAAAAAGAAATTAATCTTTATGGTGTTTATAATTTAATCCTTCAAAAGTAATGTTGAGCATATATTCATAATCAGCATAATTTTAGTCTTAGTTGAATTAGTAGTACATATTATTTAAAAAAAAAAAATCAATTTGTAGATGTATTTTCTAATCATATGTTTTTTTTAAATTATATTTTAATATGACTTTCAAAGTGATTTTTTTTTTCCCACCTTGCCTTTGAAGTCAGATATTAACAGCCTGGAGACATTTCTGAAGTCATCTTCCAGATTTAAAGTGCTAAACCAGTCTGATGAAGTTATCTTCTAGTCTGTACCACATTTCCCTTTGCCGTCTATTTATACAGTATATGTGTGTGTGTTTAGTCTGTTAGTGTTTAGTCTGAAACGACACCGTTTCACAAACTTCAAGCTCAATCATTTCACTGCAATAGCAATTTGATTTTAATTACAAAAATATCTAATGATTAGACAGCTGAAGACAGTCGCCTTCTAAAGCTGATTTATTTTTATTCTACCACCTTCATTGTGCAAACTAAGTCTCACAATAAATAATATGGTAGTTTATAGTATATTACAGAAAATCAGATAGAAATTGTGATTCTGGCTGTGCCGGTTAGACACGGATATAAATAATCCTTCATTTCAGTAGCGGTTTTCGCTCAGTTTGAGACTTTGCACAGCCCAAGAGACTGCAGTCAGTTCATTAAAAGATTTTTAAAGAGCGTGTAAACGGCTGTTTAGACGTGTTGCCGCGGTGTTCCCTCTCACGGCTAATTGCTGCCGTTTATCTGCATCCTTCCAAAATACATGTAGAAGGTGCACAGAGAAAACATCATCAGTCTCACTGTGAAACATATTTTTCAAGCTCACTTAGCACAACTAGGGCTGCCAGGGAACATACGTGATGCTACAGGATAACAATTAGTCAAGTGACTGCCCTCCGTTCTCAGCAAAAATACTTCAGTTTGTACGGAGCTGTATTTGAAAAAAAAAAAAAACGTATAAAATATAAACATAGGAGTAGAAATTAATATCTTACGACATTTTTGTCCTACTTGAAATTCATTCTTTCTCATATTTCAATTTTTTTCCCCTCCTTTTGGTATTTTCACTAGCTGAGCTGGAATACACATCATAGTCCTTCTGCAGAGAGAGATATTCTGGTAACTTAGGTTTATAATTGTGGTTCCAAAAAGCGATCAGAACTCACATGTGCAGTGTATTGTGGGTGTTCGGGGAACAGACTGCTAAGTCTGCGGATATTTGACTGTCTGATGAGACTTGATAGTCTCTTTGTTCCACATATGGGGTGTTAGTTTGCCTTCCGTATAGTGTGTGTGAGTTGTTTACAGAAGCTTTCCTTTCTGTCTGGCTTTTGGGTCAGTTGATACAATCTCCCATGGTAAAAAAAAAAGAGAGGCCAAATAAAAAAAGATAGATTGCGGTATCAATTTACAGCTTTATTTTTCTTTTCTCTTCCTCTTTCTTTGGAGCCGTGGATCTTTTCATTGCTCGACACTCCCCAAATGGCTCCCCAGATGCCAGCAAGGCCCATTTACCTGTCAGCTTGTGTTTTACCAACACTCTATGGGCTCTTCCCACCCCACAGAACAGGCCAACAAAGCATACCTGAGCTTCCCCCCTCCACACACACATACACACGTGAAAGAGACCACTCTGTACTCACAATGAGAACCACTTACCATGACGTCCAGCCTGCGAGTGATATTGAGCCCTCTTAGGCTTTCTCCAGTCCCTCCAGTGAGAAAAAACACACTTTTCTAATGCTTATATACTTACTGTGAACTGTGTGTTAGAAAGGAGCTTCTAGTGTCCAGGGAATTAGAGAATTCTAGTTTATTTGTCATTTTTCTTGATACTATAAGTGCACATGGCAGAAATAATCGTAGAAAACAGCAGTCAGACTTCAAAATAGAACATTAAATGGGCTCTTTTTAGTGTCTCTTTGATTGATTGTTTCCTCTGCTTAACTAGGGCATGTGGAAAGTGTCTTACTGTGTTTGAAACAGTTGCTGTATTATAACAGTGTGTGTGTATGTGAAGCATTTTTTCATTACAATTATATAACAGTATAGGTAATACAGATTAATATGAGTATACTGACATGAAATATTAAATCAAAATATTACCATTATGTAAAATATTAAATAAATAAATATGATCTATTTATGTTTGTATAATTAGTTTTTATGTATTGTTTATTTTTATATACACCCACTACCAAAGGTTTGAGGTTAGTTTGATTATTTTATGTTTTTAAGAGTCTTATGCTCACCATTGGTGCATTTATTTACATTTATCAGACAAAAAATTGTGAAGTATATTATAGTTTTTAATTACAATTTATTATAATTTTAACGAAATTCTTGTGATGCAAAGCTGAATTTTTAGCAGCAATTATTATACTCTTCCGTTTCCTGTGAATCTTCAGGAATCATTTTAATATGCAGATTTGGTGCTTGAGAAACTTTTTTTTTTTTAATTAGCGATGCTTAATATTTTTGAATCAATTAAATTAATTTCTACGTAACATTATAAACTTTACATTATCATTATCACTTTCGATCAGTGTAATGAATCCTTGCTGAATAGCTGTATTGTGATGAATAAAATGTAATTGTGAATCATGTATTTCTTACTATTTTTTACTCTTACTTTTGATAAGGTGTGAGTTTGTTGATCTATGTATATTATTCTTCTAGGGTTTGAAATAGTAAAAGATGTTAAAAGATGTAGCACAGACACTGATATTTTCATTTTACTTTAATTTGCTTTGCTTACATACAAAATAACTCAATCTTGCATAGCAATTAATACTCACACGTGTTTTGATTCTTAAAAAAAAGTATCATTTAATTGCTGAATAACTATTTTATGCACCCACCAGCGCCAGTTTGTGTTTACATTTGGCACCTGCAGATTGTTTGGATTGGATCATGTGTATAGCTATATGCTGAATTATTTTGTTGCATTTTTTTACAGGTCAGAACTTTAACCTGAGGCAGCTGGGAATATGTGAACCAGCCACACGCCGTGGCCTGGCCTTCTGCGCAGAGATGGGCCTCCCCCACCGCGGCTACTCCGTTGGCGCAGGCTCAGATGTCGACACTGAGAATGAGGGGGTGATGTCACCGGAGCGTGCCATGCGCCTCTGGGGCAGGGGTGTGAAGTCTGGCCGCAACTCCTGCTTGTCCAGCCGCTCGAACTCAGCCCTGACCCTGACCGACACCGAGCACGAGAACAAATCAGACAGTGAGAACGGTGAGTGGAGCCATGCTAGGGCCACATTCAGCCTTTCAGTCTTGTTTCGGCTATCTCAAACAGAAATAAAATGTTGGAAAATCCATCTTTAAGCTGATAGCTGTGTTTTGGAACATGGGTACTGGATTCTTGCTGCTCTGAGATTGTCATTAGCCATTTGGACCAACAACAAACAAGCTTCCGGTGAAGCTTAAGGTGCTCAAGCTGCTTTTGTGGCTGTTCAAAAAAACGGTTTGAACTGCCTAGAAATCAGCTACCGTGTTCCGAAACGTATGAGATGAATTTTTCAACATAGAGGACCCTGTGAAAGGAATTGCTATGCACATCTCTCTTGCACAGTATCACACTTTTTTCACGACTGGCCCGAGTCAATAACTAGCAGAATGAAGTCAATACATCCGCATGCACTCTTTCTCTTTATACCCGTATTACTGCTTCCGCGGGCCTGAGGGGACCCTCCAGCCTCCCAATCAAAGGTCCGTCTTTGTGTCGGGCGCTAGGAGACCTTACCTAGCCATCGCTGGAATGCTCCGCTCGCATGAGCGAGCACACACAATGGCTGGTTAACAGGCCCCAGCGGTTTGAAGTGCAAATTTGATCATGCTTGAAACCTGGAGAAGTGATGGAAGCGACGATCTCTCTCTCTCTCTCTCTCTCTCTCTCTCTCTCTCTCTCTCCTTCTTTTTCATTGGTGCCGTCGCTCATTTCCACAAAGCAGCTGTGATGGTTCAAAGAATGCTCAGGTGACAGGCTTCCTCTGGGCCTCACCGCCACACTTCCGCTGCCACTCTCCCAGAGCGGGGCCTCGGCGGGGGGGAGATGTCATCACACACTCACATGCCTTTTTAAATATATATTTATATTCACACTAAAATCCCTAAGATTTGTTTCTTGTTGTTCTTTTCAAGTCCAATTGAGAATGAAATGGGGGAGGTTTTTTTCTCCTCTTTTCTCTTTTTTTAATGAAATGAATTGAGAATTAAAGCTGCTGACAATGACTTAAAGGACAGCCATTTTGAAAGAAAAGGGGAAAATGAAGCAAATAAAGAGTTAAATCATTCATTATCTCCCCTGCACATGCACTCTCCTGTCACTTATTCTCATTTATTAATATTCCTTAGACTAACAGGTGTTGTGTGCAAATAACCTTTAAGAAGACCTTATCTAATCACTTTCATTAACACCTTTTGGCTTAATTAAGGAAAGCAAAGCGCTGAGTGTGGAGGATTGTTATATTTGCTTCCATTATGAGATGAATGTGTGGGGTGACTCTCATATCTCTGATGACCAGAGCAATGTAAGCGCTGTTCTTTTGGGAGCATATTCTGCGGATTCTTTATTTACTTTGCTTAATGTAGTTCATATGTGTGAAAGAGGCTGCATGTGTGTGTAACCCAGATTGATACAACAAAAAAAGCCAGCTCTTGTTGTTTCTGAGAGTTTAGTTTTTAACAAGCCGTACTGTAATCCAGTGGTGCTAAAAAAATTAAAGAGAGCTAAATTCCTCCAAAAATAAAAATAAGTTAAATTGGTTTAATGTATGATTCAACAACTAAAGGTTAGAACGGGTATTGTTTTGGTTTTTAGGACAAGGAAAGAAAGAAAATGTTCTTTATTTATTAAAAAACAGAGAGAGAGAGAGAAAGAGAGAGAGAGAAACATTTATTTTAATTAATTTGGTATTTTGAAAAAAATAAATAGATAAACTGAATTTTCCCGATCTCAATAAATAGGATATACTGAATGAGGAAGCTTCATTTTACAAAATAATAAGTATTAATTATATGTATTAATAACTTTATTAGCATTTTTATAATGAATATACTTGTTATACAGTATATTACATTATATACAGAAATGTATATACATTTTCACCAACAAAAAATGGCTTTAAGTCTGTTATTTCTATGTTTTGCGGTAGCGTCAGTTGGAAATAACAAGTTTACATTTCCTAACATTATTTTTGCCATTATTGTAATAATGCAGTGAGATTATTGTCTGCACAACAGCCAGTGCTCCACGCAGAGATCTGATCTGATCATCATCCAGTCTGTCTGGAATGACATGAAGTAACAGAACAAACTGAGACAATTCAATCCAGAAGAACTGTGTCGTCTTCAAGATGAAAACCTACCTGCAAAGCTACAGTACTGTTCAAAGTTTTAGACACTCGTGTAAAATGCTGTAAAATAAGGATGCTTTAAAAAACAATGCCTTAAATATATTTAATTTATCAATAAACTTCTATTTACTGAATTAAATAGTCTGTCTCAGTTTGTTCTGTTACTTTATGTCATTCCAGACATACTGGATGATGATCAGATCAGATCTCTGTGTAGCACTGGCTACCGCAAAAGATAGAAATAACTGACTTAAAACCATTTTTTTGTATATATATATATACAGTAGTGTGCAAAATTCTTAGGCAACTAGTATTTTATATATGTATATATATATATATATATATATATATATATATATAATCCTTAATTTTATATTTCATAATAGCTTTAACTAATAAAAAAATATTGCATTTTTAAAAACATTTAAAATTTAACCATTTTATTTTTATTATTGTTGCATGTGATATGAACTAAATTAATATTGTTACAATGAAACATGGACTTATGTTCAACATTTATTCCACTTGTCCTTCTAGGATTTATTTTTTCACTGAGCTTGTCTTCACTGAAGGGTGCCTATGAAATAAGATATTGTATATTGCAGCATAATTAAGCTCCAACAGTCATCTTTTGTAAGAGCCTATGATGTTATAAAATGCCTCCTCTGTCGGACAGATCTGTATGTTTTCCAACAGAGCAATTGCTTAGACTTTTTTTTGCACAAGTGTTAACATGTAACATAAGTGCATGTGGATTTTTTCCTAATTGTCTCATTGAATTGTGGCATATGCTGCAGTTGCTGAGGCTTATGTCCTAACAAGAGACAGCTGCAGACAGTGTTAGTGAGTCCGTGAGGAGAAAATAAAAAGAACATTTTCTTTCTATCCTTGGTTTGTTTCACTTCTCTCCATTACAAGATCTTTGGTATTAACTTCAGCTACCGTTTCCCTCAAAGCTGAGCCTCTTGACATGAATGTTGAAAAAAGCTTTCTCCAGCCATACCAAAAGATTTCCTGTTTACATGTGCCTGGCGTCACCATGGAAGAAAGTGTGTCCAAATGATTGACACGCTGTTTGGCGTTTTCAACCTCTTTGCTTGCCTCCCCTCTCTACTAAATTCAAGATGGAGTCATTTGTAGCTTTCAAGATTTTTCTGCTTGTCGCCTCAGAGCTTGATTGTGTTTGTGCGGATAGGCCGTTGGCCCTCGCGACACTGCCTTTTGACTTCAAACGCAATGGAGGTTAATTCCATTTGGGGAAAAAGCGGGATTTGTCAACCCGCAGCTGAGAGTGGAAGTGAAAGAGGTGTGTGTAGCGCTGTCAGACACGGTTCTAGTCAAAGGATCTCAATTCTGGTCCCACATTTCCAAGTTCACCCTTAAACTCTATTAGAGAGTACACTGAGAGAGACGCTCGCACAGAGACACTCTCGGCTCGGCATAGAGAGCAGTCGCAATGCCTGCTCTCACTCTTTGGACTTAATATCCTGTAATGGAGAAGGGGTCGGGAGAAACACCTGAGCACAATGTGTTCCGCTGCAGCAGAGAAGAAGGGAGAGAAAGGAAAGCAGAGGGCGAGTGAGAGATGGCCGCTAACAAAGGAGGGATATTTTGTCTCCCGTCTCCAGGGGACATTTGAGCCAGGGATGCGCTTCACCGCATGCCCACCCGTGTCTCCCTCTTCCTGGGTCACTGGACACCTGCTCACTCTCCCGGAGGGAGCGAATGAAAGGAGTGGGAAAGACACACACACACACACACACACAAAAACACAAACAGTTATACACCAGTAGATACTTTATAAATAGATATAATGAATAAATATACACAGTACACATATTATGTAAACATTTTAATTTTGGATAATTATTTTGAATTAATGTTTTAAAACAATAACATCAGAAATTCTACTACTAATAATAAAATAGTTATTATTAAATAGTTATTTAATTAGATTTTTCATGTATGCATTATTTATTATTATTTGTTTGTTTTAAAACGAATCTCGTGTTCGACCAAGGCTGCATTTTTTTAAAAAACAGACAAATTGTGAAATGTTCCTGTTATTTAATATTTGAATACATTTGTTTGAAATAAAATTAGTTAATTCTGATCAATTGAATGCATCCTTGCTCATTAAAAGTCATTTAATTTGTTACATTTCTTAATTTATTACATGCATGCAATCACTTTCAAGCCAAAACTTTTTTTTTTTTTGTATTCTGCATAATCATGGTTTCTGTTTAGATAATCTACTTTAGATCGAGCTGAAAAAGCTTTGCCTCCTCTGTCATTTGCAGCCATCTTGCCATCTTATGACACCTGCTCCGCTGTCTGAATCTGTTTTTGATTTTGAGCTTGTTTGAAGCTCCTCTGTGTTTCTCTCTCTTTCACACACACACACACACATCTGCGCACTACAGGGGGTTCTGGGGAAGAGGGGTAGAGAAGGGGGGAGAACCTTAACTACGGGAGAAAAACCGAAGACCTCGACTGACTATTCAGGGTCTCGTTAGCACTGCTCCCCGACTGTGGTTTTAATGTGTCCCCATTTTGATTTCGGTTATTTCATTATTTTGAGGGGCTTTAATCAAAAATTGCACAGCAGATATGAGAGAGCTTGCCCTGCTGTGAGCAAGGAAGCAGTAGCGCTGCCATTAGTCCATGTATCCAGCCGAAAGAGAGAAAGTTCCAGAACTGGCATCTAAACTCGCCCCGTTTTTTAAGAGCCTGTGAAGCTGCATCAAAGGATTTGACAGGAGAGAAGCAGGAACTTCTCCGTCCTGACACTTTTTTTTTTTTTGACTGGAATGCCTCACTTGAACGCTCACGGAAACCCATTTGGTTTGGGTCAAGAGCTTACATTGTGTGTGTGTGTGTGTCTGGCTTGTAAATCCACCAAATTTTCTCAGCAGTAGTGACCAGCGGTCAAGCCAGATTTATCGTGTCAGGACATTCTCAAGCACTCTTTTCTATTACTTGCATTGCCATAAGCACCGCTAGTCTGTGTCGCTGTTTTGCTGAATCATCGGAGGTGATAGAGACCTCTGGGAGTGATTTTCTGCTTGGTGGAGTGAAGTGTCCACCTCCTTTCCTTATGTTTTATATAAAGAGGGTCATAGGTGTCAGCTTAATGAGATTAAGAAAAATGTGTCAACAGTAATGCAAATCCTGTAAATATCTTAACCGGCTTACTCCGGCACAGCAGTTCAGGGCGCAGAAATTCCTTCATGGAGGATGCCTGGGTGTAGATGTAAACACACACACACACACACTTACACATTACAGCATGCGAGATTGTGTACTAATAAGCAACACATCCCAACACGATCGAGCATGTTGCAATTTAAAAACGCACTTGCCTAATTACTTCAGGTAACTTTACAAAAGTGCTTAATAAGCAATTAAATGAGAACTAGAGCCTTTTATCTTAGGAGTGTCTTAATGTATCTAATATATGTAGTTTAGTACATTCTGCTTCCATTTTAGCAGGCTAATGCTTTTTCAGACAGGGCCGTTTTAATTGGACTCCTGATTAAATGGGCTATAGAGAGATAAATATGTTCAGAAACTCTGTATTAAAAACTGCATTTTAACAATAACCAGGTGCTGAATATATCTGCAGAGAGAAAAAAAAACATCAGACCTTGAGTGCGGAAAAAGGCCAAGCATGTTTTGTATTATAAAATGAGATACTTATGTAAGGGTTATGACATTAATGTTGCGGCAGAGAGTGTGTATGAATTGAAAAGCAATGCCGTTGTTTTTTTCTTTTAGTTTAAAGTGCTCTGGGGTTGTGCAGGCCACGCTAGCTGTGGTTCTATGGTCCTTACGAAATTATTGATATGAGTGGTTTAGCTTAGAGACCTGGCACAGGAAGATACGGGGTGATGGCGATGGGAACGGGCTGTTGGGAAAGATTGCAGAAGAGAAGAGCGCCCTTGCGCAACGATTGCACCAGCAATAACTAACAATGAGCCAGACCGCTGATGTGCGTGGCACGTAAATAAGCCGAATAGAGCTGTGAAACATGATTGTTTACACTTGAAAATTCACATAATTTAATAGCGACAGGTGATTCAGTGAGCAAACCACAAATGAAACATTTATGTACATGCCGCAAAGATATTTTGATTTCATACTGGTATTGTAACTATGTGGTTTTGATAAGTATTTATTATGCCGTTTATCTTGCTAATGGAAAGAGCGTACAGTTCTTTATTTTGATTCCAGACAGAAACTGAGAAATCTATGCTTGTTTTTCTCTGGACGTTTTTCTTACAGTCAAGCCTTTTATTGACATTACGTGAACCCATAGAAATAATCAGGCAGAGAATTACAGGTAGTAAAGTATATTATGCAAAAACGTAGTTGTATTTAGTCAGCAAAGACAGAAACATCTAGACTAAGCTCTTATGAGCTTAATAGTCGCAGAAGCCAGGCTATTAAAGAATATCTTTTCACTGTAAAGTCATATTTTCATCAACATTGTCAGTAATAAAATCAAGTACATTTTTCCCCTCGAAAAAACACATAAGGGCAGTGCCAAAATAAATGAACAGCAGTCTCTGGCTTTTTTGAAAACACATCCATTCTAGCCTTAATTGCGCATAATGCGCATGTGTTATATCCTGAGCTTTGAGTAAGCGTGCTGTGTGAAGGGATCAATCATTTAAATGTTTGACCACAGACACAATATCATCTAACAGCAGCATTATATACAGTATGGTTTCACAAACCAAAGAGAATTCTTTGACGGGACATGGAAGACCTCCAACCCTAATTAAACACACTTGAACCAGCTTATCAAGCTCTTACTAGACACACTAGAAACTAGGTGTGTTAAGGCCAGCTGGAAATAAACTCTTTAGGGCATTGGCCTGCAAATAATAATGCTAAATGATTTTCTTACAATAGGAAATACTGTCTCTTGCATCACATGAATAGTTAAGAATGTGGTCTGAAGGAGCTCCTGACTCGGACTCGACTAGTCTGGTCTTGGACTGGTCGACAAAACTCGACTTGACTACCACTCTGTTAGTTAGGAGTTAATAGTTATGCAAATAAGGCAAAAATGCATTTTACACATAAATTACAGATACAGAAATAAAAACCAAAAGACTAGAGAAAAATACAAAACAATTATGAGGTTTAGTTATAAAAGATACAATGATTATTTGACAGTGTGTGTCTAAATCTGTGTCTGTCTATCTATATATATATGTATATATATATTTTTCTCTATGTATATACACACACACTCTCTTTCTGTCATGAATACAGCATGAGTTTAAGGACTGATGCAGAATACTGAATTTACACAGAACTAAAGCAGTACTAGTTATCAAAGGTGAGTCACAGACTAGTGCGTTTTAGTACAACTTTTATACACTATTGTATCTTACATCAGGTTTGTGAATACACCTTCTGAAAACAGCTTCACACAGTCCGCTGGTGTCCAGTATCTCAGTTTTGGTTCCCTCCAGGCACATTTCCTGCAGTGTTCCAGTTGTTTAGCAAGCCAACTGTAGTAGACACATTTTTGGAAAACAAACTTTTGCCTTCCGGCTTGAAACTACAATCTATGCAGTCGTACAGGTAGCTGTTGCTTACCAGGTCCGAAAGCCCACAAAAACAACAAAAAAAAAAAGACACAAAAGAATGCTTTCAGTTTGATTTCATCCCATGCCATGGCTGAATGGCTACGGTTTTGTGGCATCTCCGGAGGCTAAACTGAAACGCATTGTTTTCCCGTGAGGGTCGTGAACTCACCTCAGCAGTGTAACAACAGCATGTGTGTCTGTTTTGTAAGATGGATGAGCTATCAGCAGCTCACTCAAACACCCTTATCGCTCACATAACAGAGAGTGTGTTTACTGAGAAACACTGCACTTCCTAAGGACCCTGTGGCTGCAGTTCTAGTGCGTGCGTGTGTGTGTATTTCTGTAAATGCACATGCAGGCAACATGCTGAAATTTATTCGAAAAAGGTTGAGACTATAAGATAGAAATGTCATCTCAATGCTGATAGTCTGTATTCAGTTTAATTAATAGCTTGTGCTATACTCAAACCAAGCCTGTCATTTTTACACCTCATTATCTTGATGTCTCCATTTACCCAGATGAAATGCAAATATTTATATATATTTCACCACCTGATGGTCACTTCCAGTAATAATGTCACACCTGGGATTCAAAGAAAATTGCTACCAGGCTGATGATGACTGAATAGTTAAATAATTTAGATTTGTGTAATTGAATGATACTCTGCCAAATCATGGAATGAGAAAATAAAATTTTGTTCATATAAGCCTTATTGTTAACAGTTTTTACTGATGTGACAAAAAAAGTTACAGACCCTTTCACTTTTTAACTTCTCTTTGTTCTCATCTTTTTTTTTTTTTACTCTCATACTTCAATGTAATGTGCAGACACATGCGCACACACATTATTATATTCATGTGTAAATATCATTCATATAGAGCATGAAAGCCTGCTCTGAATACCAGATATGTAGCCAGTCAAAAATAACTATTACATACCAGAGCACTTGTTCTCTCTTTTCTGTTCTCTTGGGCTCTAGAGACGCACACACATAACTGACCCATATGGATTCAGTTTAAACACAGAGCTAATACAATGTAAAACACAGTTACCTACAGCTCTTACTGAGAGTAGGCCTGTGCAGCAGAGGGTTACTTCAAAGACATTACAATCAGTGGGCATGCCTACAAAGAAACAGCAGTCGACATCGCACACTGCAGTTTCACATCAAGTCGGCTCACAATACAACCCTCCGTGTAGATTCTGTGATTCAGCATTGTAACAAAGATGTTTTTTCTTTCATTTTTTTTATTAGGTTTGTAATGAAAGATCAACCAGAATGAAGGCAGGACAGAAACGCTGCTGAGAAAAGTTCATTATTTGGACGGCAAGTTGATTCTTGAGAACAGATGTAGCGCAGGAAGGAAATACGGATAAATGTGGACAGGTTAAAGGTCTTATGTCAGGAAACATCAAATCATCTGTTCAATCAGTGTACTGATTGATGGTCCTGATTAAGCCTAGTATTTCTTTTCTTTGTTTCTTTATAGCATTAGCTTCGCATGCAATGTACATATAATAGCATTTATTAGAAGCATTTAGAGTGTAAATAGATGAGCAAGTACCACTTCTAGTCCCTCGTTGTATATTTAACAGGACCTGCACGTGTGCAAACTAATCTCCATGCAGTGTATACATAGCAGCGTTGGCTGATAGAGTCAGTGCTCTTATCTTAGTAAACCCGGTGTGAACGAGAAGCAGCTGTGTTCTGTTAGCACAAGAGTGTAGACCACTCAGACTGGCGTACGACCCTCCTTGCCCCCCTCGTCCGCACCCCTCAGACTGGACAGATTACAAGCAGACCCTGCTAGATGCTCTAAGCCAGCCCTGGACACTGATAAAAGCTCCACTTGTTTCATTTCTGTCCAGTTGTGGTGTCGTATATCTCTCTGGTCATTCCATCAGAGTGGACCGAATCCAGATCTGGACCCCAAATCAGCCCCCAATACCCCGGTATTGGAAACCTGCCTTGCTGTCACCGGCCTGGCATTCTGGCACGCAGTGAAAGAATGTGTTATTTCCTTTTCCCAACACCTGGAGGTAAAAAAAAGAAGTGGTGATCTGGGTAAAGTTAATTGCAGCTCGTAAAACCGAGTTTGAAACGAGCGCCATTATGGCAGGGATGTTATGAAGCAGTGCTGGCGGCGTAATGGCATTAACCGTGCTTTGTTACACTAGCACACCATCATTAAAGAGCACTCTCTCCACAGTGGCACTTTCCAGAGCAGGGCTTTGACTGACAGAGTGACAGTTTCACGAGCCGTGAGTGAGAGCCACGCACAATGGGCCATGTTAAACCAGACTGTGTAATCGAACATTAACAAGCCACTTTTATTCCACCCTAACCTGACGTTTGACATCAGTCTGCACAACGGACTCTGTTCGGATGTGCCTCGAGACGGTTATCCAGATCAGTTCAAATATTAGAGTTTGGATATGGCTGTTTTTCATCAGCGTATTTGAACAGAGTGTGCCACTTTTGCCCTTGTTCTCCGAGTGCGGCAGAGGAGTATATTTCCCTCTGCGCTTCCAAACATCTTCTCAATTCGAACATCAAGTTTCCAGCCTACAGAACCTCCCCAAAAAAGCATAGCCATGCCCTTTTGGTATTCGCTGAAGAGGCCAACGATGTCAGCACTGGAGGGGATGTCTGAAAGGGATAAGAGGGAGATGGAGAGAGAGAAAAAGCTTCCAGCCATCTGTGCAAAGTATGAACTTCCTCGCAGCGGTTGTGCACATAAGCACAATTGAAAAGGCCAGAAGGTTTCATTTACAATGTAGTTTTGGATTCTTACGCATACTGATTAGGGTTAATACGTAAGTGGCTCTGTGTCAGATTTTGGTCAGTGTGAAAAAATGAAGATATGCAAATGCTCAGAATTACTGAAACAGACAGGATCCCCGTAATCGGATCCTTCTATTCGGTTTTTGCGTCCGTAGGTTGTGATTGCGCAAGTGCTATAGTTTCTGTACCGTGCCTCATATATAAAGAATGTCACGGTGCATTTAAAACAAATGCTGTTTTAAGTGTTGTCTGCTGGTTGATTTTGCTTTAGCAAGTTCGTAAGCAGAAGCCACTCATGGAGAACCGGTACATAGCAATGAATCAATAGCTTACAAATCGCTCGGGGGGTGGTGCCATATGTCACAATCAGCAAAAGCTAACAATGCACCTCTAAAGCCCAGATGATATGTGCTGCTCTGTTCAAGTCGTAAAAGAGGGCAAATGTAAAACAGAACAGCGACATAGTCACTGCAGCACACTGTTTAGCACCATGCTAAACCCGTTTGTGTTACAACGTAGCAGTGCTTGTAATTCTCTAGAGACACTTCTGGGATTTATTTTCCGTTTCAGCCGGATTCTTTTTTATTTTATTTTTTTCATTTTAGTCTGAATGGAATGAATTCATTAAATAGACTTTGGACTGTGTGTAGAGTATGTCAGTGCAAAAACCTGCACCAATCACTGGTAATGCATGCAATAAATATGTAAGATTAGCATTCTACTGTATTTTATTTGTTTTATTTTACTGTATTGTTGAATTTTATTTGTTTTGTTCTCTTGTGTTGTGCTCTTTGTTTTATTTTGTGTGGTTTTTTGTTTTTTCTTGTCTTTGTTTTTTTAGTGGGTTATTTGTTTGTTTGTTTTGTGTGTGCTATTGTTGTTTTATGTTTTAATTAGTTTTCCCATTACAAACAGACCGTTTCTCTCTGCCTTCTGTCTTACTGGCCAGGGGCCTGTTCCATTAAACAAGTTTACCAAATAAGCCAGGTTTATTTCAGTTAGTCTGACTTATTGCCAGGTTATTTGGTTTGAAATAAGTCAGGTTATCTGCTAAAAGCCTGGCTTATTTAGTAAACTTGTGTTATGGAACAGGCCCCAGGTGTCACTCTGCTAAATAAATATTCCGTCGAACCAGCAGAGCAATAGCCAGTAAAAGTGCAGTTTTACTGTGCCTGTCCTTGGTTTTAGGTAAAGATGCAAGCACTTTAGTTGTCTGGGAAGTTTTACTGGCATGAGTTTCCCTCCTTCTCTCTCTGTTAGCCATTAGCCAGGAGTCCAGCAAACCTTCTACACCTCATTTAATTACCACGCTTACCAAGACATAATTTAATTACAAAATGTGGTGTAATTGCTGATGAAAGCCTGTCTAAATGTGTGTCTCTTTTCTCCCCCACTGCCCACTGTTAAGATCAATTGAGTTTTATAGGTCACCTGGGACATTAATTTTTTGGATGGCCGGCAATCATCCTTTTTAATGATACTCAGAAAGGGCCCTCTCAATTACCCTGTCTGTCCGAACAAAGAAATCATTCATAGCTTCTAGGAGAAGGGGGAGGGCGAAATCGGTAGAAGCTGGGAAATTGCAGAAAGTATGTGAGAAAAAGGGGAAAGAGTCCAAGGAAGATTAATCAGTCTACACATTATGAAATGAGCCACTGACATTGTGTGAGGCATGTGGATGAAAGAACATCATGAACATCGTAATATATACATCCAGCAATAAAAAAAAAAATTGTGCACTTTGTACAGTATCACACAGAGAATTTATTTTACCATTTTTAAAAGAAGTCATGTAAAACTAGCCTTGAAGCCTCAAAAATCCATACATTCCATTCTGAAGTCATCTGCTTTGTGTTCAGTTAGCTCGGCCCAAGAATACATTTAAAATATTCAGACAAACAAACTGCAAACTGTCAAGGACGACCTCAGACGACAACCGTCTCCCAGTGGCGAGGAAGAAGACAGGTGAAAAGCCTTTGGCGGAGCAATTTGAAGCGATCTGAGATTCTCTTATGAATATAAAATTCATAAAAAAGCTAGGATGTATTTCTTTTTAATAATTACTACTTCCAGTCAAAGTGGCTATCGTACCAGTTCTTAGAATTCTTCCAGGAATTAAAGCATCCTGTTTTCCCTTGCTGAAGTAAGGATTGCATTTTGAGAGTCATCTCAGGATGAGAGAAAGCATTTGCTGCTTTGTTGTTTTTAGTAATCTCCTAAGGGCACGAAACCTTTATTTATTAGTCTCTCTAATGCCTGCTATATTTTGGGATGTGTTTTGCTTGTCGTTTTTAGGTAATTCATCCATTAGGCCTAGGCTCGCGTCCACCGACCAAGCTAGAGGTCAGGGAGAAACACTTTACCAGCAGTGTGTCAGAGAGAGAAACCCGAGGGAATACTGCCTTAACACATCCCAGAGCTGCTTGTCTACAGCCTTTACAGATACATGCACACATTCCTTCTCAAAGTCCAAGGCCTGCATTTTCTCAAGGAGTACAAAGAAATATGGGAAATGTGGCGCGAGAGGCAGAATTTTTGCTTTTTTTTTTCTCGACCGGGCCGATTCTTCACTGCTTGAATGCGCAAAGGGTCACTGAGCTGGCTGAGCGCTTCAAGGACACAAACTCTCTCTATTCTGTCTCTCTCTCTCTGTCTTTGTCCCCTGTGTGGCGCTGTATGAGCGACAGCCCCAGAGGCCTGTGAGATATGTATGGAGTCGGTTGTTTGGAGCAGAGGAGCTCTCTAGTGATTCAGAGACACTCACTGACATGTGACATGAGGTGACAGACCAGTACATTGCTCACACCGAGAGAAAGAGAGAGAGAGGGAAGTGAATGATGGGAAAAAAAGAGGAGTGCCGAGGCAAAGACTTAGACAGCACAGATAAAAAATGGATTTATAAATAAGAAAAATCAGAGGAGATGAAAGAGAAGGTAAAGACTAGGGGTGCACCGATCCGATATTAGGATCGGATATCGGCCTCGATATTGAAAAAATAGCTGGATCGGGGATCGGAAAAATTAACCGATCCACGGGCCGATCCAGTTTTTTTTCCCCAG
>JAUCMT010000001.1:17241293-17255556 GCA_032357475.1 Enteromius thamalakanensis
TTGTTTTGGTCTTGGTTGAGCTTGTGTGTAAAAGAAGTTCAAGCATTTTAAATTTGTGTTAACTGTATGCATTTTGTATCAAATCAACAAAAAAAATTGTTAATTGTATAGCCTACAAAAACTGATGTTGTACTAACCGTGTTAAGAGTTTAGGAAACTTGTTAAATGTTTTGAAAAAAAATGTCATAGTGATTGTAAAAAACTGTAATATATTTTAAACTTTTCAAGTCATTTTATTCATGTTATGAGAATGCATAATTTTCTGACAGTTTTCAGTGTCAAAAGATCCTTAAGAATTGCTTTAATATGTTGATTTGGTGCTCGAAAACCATTTATTATTATCAGTCTTGATTTATTTTTTTCAGGATTAGATACATACATAATTTACACTAGTCAACATTTCAAGTGGATCACAACCTTTTATCAAGTTGTCCTAAAAACCTAAATCCAAAATGCGTTCTTGTCTTAGGATAAATTAATGAACTGTTTTAATTCATTTTTAATTTTTTTTGTCATTTCCTTTATTCATTTATTTTAGTCAAATTATTCAATTGTAAATTAATTAAAATTTAATGCATCCTGTGCTGAATAAAATAAATGTTCTGAATAATAATAAGAGTATTCTTTAAGAATAGGAAAAAAAAACATTCTTAAACATTTAAACATTCAATTCAATTCAATTCAAAATTTATTTGTATAGCGCTTTTCACAATATGTATCATTGCAAAGCAGCTTTACACCAAAGTAATGTTCTACAGTATATGTAGTAGTAGCATATTTATATAAACACTTTTGGTCTTGATTTTTAATGTCAGGAAATGAATAGACAATTATTTCTGCTCTGTTGCTTGTGGTTCACTATTGAAATTGTTAATGTGTCTTCATTGAATTTCCTTAAACTGCATTTCGGTAGATGACACTCACATTTTAATCGGTTCATCACACTATGGGATTTGGCCAATTCAGTTATTAAATTCTGCATTTTGCCAACACTCATATCCATTTCTTTCTTATAATCATATACATGTTTTCTGTTTCTCTGTGCGTGCACACACTGCAGATGTATTTCAGCTTGTTTGTGAAGTGCATCTCCGAGGCCGTGCCGGAGCGTAATGCAATGATGAGGACTGGATTGAGGGCCCAGCTGACTGAATTTCTCCTGCTGTCTTTCCCCGGCTTTCATGTCATGGAGGTTTTGGCAGCTGTTTGGAAGAGCGTGGCCGAATTTCCCTGTTTTTCGGCATCGGGTTAGTGAGGGCAGAACAGAGGACCTGCTGCCAGCAGCTCTGTGAAGTCACGTCGCTCTCCTCTTCTACTTCTACTCACTCATTCCTTCTCCCTCTCCCTTTTTCTGCAGCCTTAGGGCTCATGTAACCCTGTCTAGTATCGCATCAGACAGCAAGTGGAAGAGTGAGTGCGTGTCGGAGTAGAAAAAGAGGGTGGTAGCAGAGAAATGTGTCAGAGAAGGGGGCCACAGATGTGAGGGGACATAAAAGTAAGACAAGCTCCACCAAGACGTTAAATGAGAAGCCTGCAGAGAAAAGTGGGAGGAAGTTAAACAGCATGTTTTAGCCGACCCGGTAAGGAACACCTCATATCTGCTCGGCCAACTTTTATAACTTTAATGTCCCCTTGGCTTTAGTGCGGACCGAAGCTTTTATTTGCCTGGGCAAGCGGCGGAGGGAAAGCTTGTGGGTGCGGAAGGCTGGGAAGAAGAAACCGAAGCAGAAGGGGAAGAAAAGGCGGTAGCTGCAGTTGGCCCTAATTATTTTTGCGGCTTACAGTGTACTTTGTGTCAGCCTTTGGAATGATTTACACACTTGGGAACATTATGAGGAAGCTTTGTGTTTTTCAGGGGCTACAGGAGAAGGGAAGAGAGAGAGAACGAGGCGGCTCGGCGGTGCTCTGTGTCCTAATGAGTGCCGGCACAGCCTGCGCCCAACACAAACTGCATTACCAGCTGTCGGCCATCTTGTTTTAATATGCCCTTAATGTTGCTGCACTCCACTTAGCATGCCCCCCGCTCCTCTCTTTTCTGTTTTCGTTTCATCCCCCCTTTTTTTTATTCTCGGTGAGGGAGTTAAAGTGCTTTGGTGGTTTTGCCTTTTTAGGGCTATTGGAAGGAGCCACCGCATTGCTTTTGTAACCACACACAGCTGGCACGGAGTCTGAGCCACAGCAATAGGGACTTTAATTGAAACACTATATGTGTTTATAGCCTCCTCCACCTCTCCGAGCCAGAGACCGTCCCACTGACGTCTTGTAATGTTTTTCCAATGCGTGCGTTTGTGTGTTTGAGACCCCGTGTGAACTGAATCGAAGAGTGTGTGTGTGTGTGAATGTTGTGCGTGTGCACGTTTTATGGCCCCCTCTATGTGTGTCTACCCAAAGGAAGGAAAATTACATTATCTCAGTTGTTTCTCCTAGACGGCAAATGAGATTAAATGGAGATTTTTTTCTCCTGAGAAAAAGACCACAGAAATCCCCTCTTAAGTTTCAGAAGAGACTTCAACAATTTTAAACTGTGCCCAGATTTCCCAAAATCCATACTTTTTTAAAATTTTTCTTAAAGAAATTGAGGAGAAACATCTTCAGGAAAATGAAAGCATGAGCTATTAAAGAGTAGCATCCAATGAAATAAAAAAAGAGGTGTGTTTGCAGTCTACACAGGCCTTGGTCTTCTTTTGGTGAAACATGAAACACAAACCCAGGCCAGAGATGGGCCGTTCGCGGATCTGAGGCAGAGAAACTGTTTACTTACTGATCATGGAGAGAAGACTTCAAAGCTTTCTCACACACAACACATTTCTAATTAGACATGCCACCAGAGAAAGGACAGATACACCACAATTCGCTATGTGTCAGAGAAGCAGTGAGTTTAAACAGATTCACCCTTTCAGTTTAGATTGATATATCCACACGACACTTTAAATTGCGGTTGTTTCAGATTTTGCTTTTTTTTTCCCAGTGTCTATTAGCAAATATAATGGATACACGTGTGAGCTTGTGCTATCATTTCTGTCAAGATCAACTGCATTTTTTTATCATGTCAAACCCTCCCACTCCCCCAGTGCCAGTCCACAGTGGCATTATATGATCTTAGAGACAGAAACACTGTATCATTTGTGACATTTGACTACTGAAATGATTAAAAAGCATATCGAAATGAAAGCAGCAAATGGCATTTGCAAAATGACACGCAACTAAGCACCTTGCCTGACTGTGTCCAGGATTTTTTGGGGGTAAAAACCAAGTGTGTATTAGTTTTAATGTCTCGTGGTTTTGTTTGCATCAGAGTACTGTGGTCATGTTTTCAATTCTGTAAATATTTAGCACTTTGAGGTTAATATCTAATATTTTATCACTTTGTTTGACCGCTTTTGAAGACAGTAAACTGTAAGGCATCAGCAAAACACAATATATTGTAAAAAAAATAAACAGATAATTTAAAGACCGATAAGAAGAGTTCTGACACAGTTTGTAAGACATGAGACGAACCCCATTCAAACATCTGGTGAACCGTACACTTATGTTTTATGGGATCTGTTCCACCTCTAGTAAAAGCCCACTGCTCATTAAAGCCAAATGTAATCAAAGTCCACCCCACACTGGCACTGGAATTACACTGCTCATATCAACCTCCCTTCTCTCCGCTCTGTGTCTAACCCCGAAGCCAGTGGATCAAAGCAGACCTTAATGTAATTTTGGATTTATTTAATTCCTGAGCCCTAAGAAATGATCACATTCAAACAGAAACATGCTTAGCCTAACTGTTGAAGAATTCATCAAGCTCAAAGCTGTAGGATGGTACTTCCAACGCAGTCTCGCGACCAATTCGCATGTATTTACGATTTTGTACGATTTGGCCTGAAACCCCATGATGGGTAGGTTTAGGGGCGGGGGTAGGTCTAGGTCATTCGTACAAATTTATACGAATTGGCAACTTGTAAAATATGTACGATTTTGAAAAGTGAGGTCGAATTTGTTAGAATTAGCCACCTCATAAAATATGTACGAATTGCCATGAGACTGGGCTGGTACTTCTTGTGTGTCTGCATTATATATATATTTTTTTTATTTATTTATTTATTTTTTTATAAATAATAACATTATATTCAGTTACTAACTGCAATTGCAGATATGGATGTGTTTATTCATATATAGTATACAGAAATGTATCCATATACTGATATGTGTGGCAGTAACAGGATTTAGAGTGACTGGATGTCTCTCGACCATTTGGAGGTCGAAGGGTTAAAACGGTGCCACCGTATCATGCTGTAAGTGGAATGCACTCCATGTATGCGATGTGGGGATTTACCATCCATGTGCAGGTGTTTACAGAGAGGGTCTTTTCCCTCCAGTGGGAACAAACAGAATAGCAGGTGCTGTTCTGGATTAGTGTCCCACTCTTTCTGTTTCTCTCTGTCTGCCTCCAGAGGCTGTCTCACTTGTTCTTTCATTCCCTCTTTGTTTTTTGCTTGGTCACTAGTTCAAGCTGACAGCTGTCACTGAGAAAGAAAGGTCTGCTGAGACACAGGGCTCATGGCACCACCGGATTTGGGAGTGTGTTTATGTGCGTTTGAAGCTGTTTCCTTTGGCTGCGCTCCAAACAGTACAATAGGGAAGTATTAAGTACCTAAAATGATTCCGTATTTTGTCCTTATCAGTGATTCTGAAGTTATGTCAAGGCAAATCAGTTCACTCAGTCTGAAAGCTTCAGAACAGTTTGAAGTCGAGATTACATTTTATATTTATCAGCAGATCAGTAATAAAGTCAGGCAATAATGCTGTTATGAATTTTGTTTCTTTAGCCTTAAATCAAACTAAACCGTAGACTTGTGGAACTAATGCAAATATGTATTTTAGAGTATATTTATATTGATTTATAAATATATGTATAAATATATTAACTGTATGCGTGGGTGTTTTTTATTCTGCTTTCTTTGAGCAGTCTTTCTCTGTCCTCTTATGCTGTCTTTTATGATTCTATGGTTTTTCTTTTTTTTACATTTACATTCAGTCATTTAGCAGATGCTTTTATCCAAATGAGCACAATAGAAGCAATCGAATTTAACAAAAGAGCAATGATACACAAAAGCTACAACAAGTATCAGTTAGCTTAACGCAATACAAAAAGCAAGGCTTTTTTAAATTATATGAAAAAGAAAACAGATAGAATAGAAAACAAATTAGCAATTTAGTGTTAGAGACCTGTTTTTGCATTTCTTAATTGTACAATACATTAAATAAGAAGCAATAGAATAGAAAAAGAATCGATAAGCTTGTGTTAGTTGTTGCTGTTTATTGTATTTATTTTTCAATTCTTTCTTATAACATTCTGAAGACCTTCAACATAAATATAAAACATACATAATAGCCATTAGGAGCCCATGTGGACATGTTAACCACCGCGACATTTTACCGCTACTGAAAGACTTTTACTGTAGCCTTTCATCATTCACACAGTTCTTTATTCTTACAGTAAAGATCAATATCACTCATTCCCTATAGGTGCACTGCAGTCATTAAAAGTACTACTTTTTCCCTTAGAGGGCACATGGAATATTCTAGCTTCATCCTTGTGATAAAACTGACTCTTTCATTATCGTTGAAGAGTTATCCTATAGATTGTGTGGTGGACTGCTTTAATGCACTGCTCTTTTGAACTGCACACTTCTGCTCACTTTCTCCTTCTCCTTTTTGATTCACAGAGCACATTCACTTAGCAAATCAAACAATTATGCTGTGTGCCGTTCTGTGGATGTCCATAGCCCACTTTTATTTTAATTTTCCACCAGGTTTAATGAGTTTTCTGCGCCTGTGTTTTTGAGCGATCCCCTTTTTCTCTGCCGTAGGAGAAGAGAGACATTTATTTCTCTTAATCTGAGGCAAAGCCAAGGGACTCATGCTTAACACGACTTTTCCTCCCCTGCTCGCCGTCACCAGAATTATAGATGATGGGTTTACGTTTATTAAACTGCAGCAAGCATTCACTCAAAGCACCTCACACATTTCAAATCAGATATTCTTTTCCTCTCCTCGCTGCTTTGGCAACAAAAACACTTTTATAATCTAGAAAGCTCCGATTTTAAAGAATTCCTGAAAATAATATTTTTATTGGGTATGATTACTTACCTTTGTCCACAAAAATAATTAAAAAAACAAGTTTGTAGAATTCACCCAAAAATGAAGTGGTTCCAAACCTGTAAGACCTTCATTCATCTTCAGAACACAATTTATCAAAAATATCTTTATTTGTGTTCTAAAGATAAATAAAGGTCTTATTGGTTTTGAACAACATGAGGGTGAGTACTATTCCTTTAAGAAATAATAATGTAAAAAAAAAAAATGGATTTATATTTGTATTTTGTATTAATTTATTTTAAAAAATGGATATTTATATTATGTACATTTATATTAATTTGATTATATTTTTATTTTTTATTTAGAGGTTGGGTAGTCTTAGGATAGTAAATACTTTATGTAATTAACTGTAATGATAATAAAACAATAATAACAATATAATTAGATTTTATAAAACAAAAATAAAAAAAAATAGCTGTATTTTTTGATTATCTTGGTTTTGTCTACAGTCAGCGGCCCCAACATGGAATAAAAAATATTGTGAGCTCAGTGTAAAACCTCTAGGAGTCAATAGAAAGTCCCCATCGTGATAGAAATCAAACGTGTGTGACTGAGAAAGTTAGTGAGAAAGAGAGTTAAAAAGTTGTTCTGCTTTTAGCTCAGCTGGAGAGCTCTGATTCTTGGAGGATACAGTGGTCTGGCAGTGGACTTTCTTCCATTTTGTGTCACCATACCCCCTCGGTGTGGTGGACTTGGCTTTGTGTGTGTGTTTGTGTGTGACAGCTGAATGGATAATGCCTTGGAGTTAAGGAAAAGCCTAGAGTGAAACCAGACTCGCTGCCCTGCCATCAATCCGCCTGTCGTCTTCCTTCCCTCTCTTTATTCCTCCCTCTTGCTTCCTCTTTCTCTATTTCTCGCTCTTTGTTTAATGCAAGCCTAACCTTTGAGGGCTGTTTGGGTGAACTTATTTGTCACCTTCTAGGCTTCCAGTAGTAAAAGAGGGTCCAGTGCCCTGTGGTTTTATTGGGAACCTGTAATGGAAAAAAAGAGAGAAACAGAAGTATATAGAAAGAGCATACAGAAACTAGAGAAGATGGAGTGAGCAAGTACACATATCCATCACAGAGCAGCGCAGTCAGTGCAATGGAACTGCTGTTGCCCCGTGGGGAAAAAAAATGAACCCTCAGCAGCACTCATCCGTTCTGAGTGCAAGCTACCATTAGCCCTATGATCGATACATGACCCTCCGACTAGCTTAAGGTGACCAGATTTCTGAAATATATCAATAAATCATCTTCAGTGGTATTATCTAAGAATTTAAAATTGTGTGTGTGTGTGTGTGTGTTGGGTGGGGGTATTTCACAATGGTTAATCCTGTTCTGTCGTAAAACTCTAAATTATATTTAGGTGTGAGATGTAGAGGCTGAAAAGCAGTATTCTGTGCAGTTTTATGCTATGCATTTAAATAGTGCCACAATGAAATAATGACCATTTTAATGATAAAAAATAAAATTGCAATTTAAATTAAATAAAAAATAATTGATTTAATATTTTATGGAATTGTTATTAAATAGATATTATAGCTTTTATGATAAGAGTAAACATTTTGTAATAAAACCTTTTGTGGAAAGCATAGAACATTAGGGTATTATTTTACTTCACAAAGGTGAAAAGACAAGGAGATTTTTGAGGAAACGAACCAAAAACAAGGGTACCTGGTCAACTTAGACAAGAGCACTGACATTCCAACACAATCACTTAGACCACTATTTTTTTTTTTTTTTTTTTCAAAAAACAGTGAAGTGTCTAATTCTCTGAAACTGAGGGACTGTTCTGCATTAGCTAAGTCTTTTTCTCAAGCTCTACATGCTAACTCTTTGTCTGTCGCCTGCTAAAAGCCCCGCTAAGTTCAACCAAACATTTTCTCTGGGATTTTTGTCCAGACAAAGACCCAATACCGGTCAGGCTTTTGAAAAGCAGGGCCGCTGCATAAAAGTGGGTGATTGTCCGGCCGCTGTATAGAGGCCCTGGTGTTCATGGCTGCCGTTATGCACTAAGCCTGTTGTGTGAAACCGAGCAAGCCTCTAGATTAGCCGGCCCTGCGTCGATGCGGCCTTTTGTGCCCCGCCGCCTTTTCGAATCCTGCAGTCGTGACCAACAAAGCATGAAATGAGTAAATAACGCCCCTCGAAGAAAGCCCAACATTTTACACCATTGTCCACGGTCCCCTAAGCCGCTTAAAGACTTCAAATGCTTCGCCACTTCTCTGTTCTTCCCCTCTTTTGAACAGTAAAATGATAATGACAGTCATTGAAATGTGTTTGTTTTTGTCTGTTTTTTGGGCTCTCATATCTAAATGCCAAATGATATGTTCCCAGAGCATGACCGCTGCGTGCATGCGAGAATGTGTGTGATTTACTGGAGTGATTTGGCGCGTTTAGAAGTGAAATTAGTGTGGAAGTATGACAGAGAAGTGGAAATGTGGGGAATCGGCGATCTCTGCGGGCCAACGCCGAGCATGAGCTATTGGGTTGAGCTAGCGAGAGGCCAAATAATCTGAGGACGGAACTCCATGCCATCTGTAGCTCTTTCTCTAGCTCTAGCGTTCTCTCTCTTTGTCAAACATTTGCAGAGAGGCCAAAAAGATTGCTGGGTTTGCAGCCGCTTGCTAGAGTAATGTAGCCCCAGCTGAAAGGAGACCTATCATGAAAATGTTACACAGATGCTCAGATGGGTTTCTGTGGTGGTCCATATGGTGGAATAACACAATTAATTTCCAACAGATGCATTTTAAGAGGTTGGGAAATGGTGTCGTACTATATGTTGTCTGTGTCATAAACATAAACACTCCGAAACGAAAGCTTGTCAAACTCACCTCTTAACACAAGGGTCAAGACCTGCATATGGAAAGCATTGCTCGTAGCATCGCGATCGCTGATTTGGTTTATTTTATGATGTGTTCAATTTGTGTGTGTGTATAATAAGAAATTTTATCTCCGATTTGTGGAAATGGCTTTGACCAGGAACAAGGTCACCGTGATGGCCAGCCAGGAACATTGTGTCGAACCCCATAGAGAAGTAGACTCACTAAGGTCATCAGTGATATAGGAAGTTAGAAGACCCTCCTATTATTTAGATGTTGACTTCTTAAATTGAAGAGAAGGCTTATTTTGCCTTATTTTAATTATTTTTTCGCCTAATATCTGTTTCAGAGACACGTTACAGGTCTTTAATAAAGATCTAATCGTTTTCCTTTGGGAAAATGTTTCCGCTTCACACTGTAACATGTCTGTGAGTGTCAAAATCGTGATTAAAATCAAAATCGCAATATTGTTCAAGAAATCTTGATTGGTTTCTTTTGTCCATATCGCACAGCACCCACTGGAAATCATTGACTACCCCTTAAATGGTTAAAGTTGAAATTGTTTGCACTTTAAGCACCCATTACACAGCACAGATGTAACTCTGTGTCTGCGTTGGATATCATTTTATTTTATTATTTAAGTGTATTTTTTATTTTACATTTTGGCCTTACAGCACTTTACATGACTTCTCCTTTCAAACACACACTCTCACACACACACACTTGTAAGCACATGGTGCAATTTGTGCTCATTAGCACTAATTACAGTGTCAAGAAGTAATGAGAGGCTGAATACTTTCACAATCAGTGTAGTTTAAAAAGATCCATCTCTCTGTACACTATAAACACAATTAGCACTAAACTAACTTGGCTCCCTGTCTTTTACCCCAAGTTTTTGTGTCCTAACTTTATCTTTAGTTTCCTTTCCATGGGGCATTTGGAAGGGGGCGGAGTGGGGAATCCAGCTTTTGAGCGGAAATGTAATGGTTTTTCTGCTTCCCTCTCCCGCAATCGATTTCGCCACGCCGGGCAGGAAATGATGTTGGCACACCACAAATAGCCTGCAGATGACGGGAGATTTGATGCTAATAATTTGTTGGTGGAGAGAGTCATACGGGCCGCTCACTGATGGAGATTGAGATGCGTTTGTCAGCAGACAGGCGGAGGTGAGTGAGAGAAGGGTGGGCTGCGACTTTTCTAAGACGGGCAAAATGATTAGCGAATGTAATGTGGCAGATAATAGACAAGAGAATGAATATTTTATTTGGTCAGAGCTTCTGACGAGAGCAATTTGCATGTCAGGAGGTGACAGACAGAGCGCAGATGAATGACAGCTCTATTGGCTGCGGCTGCGTTAAGACATTACCCTCAGATATTGTCTGTTACGAGACACTCACACCCTTACGTAGCACCACTTAACACTCTTTTTCATCACAGTTGTCGCTTAGGAGAGGTGTGCATGTGTGTATATACTCTAAAGGTGTGTGTGTGCACACGTTATCTGATGAGTGTATGTTTAGCATTGTCAAGTCATGTAGTGGTTTCTTTTTTTAAATGTGAAGTTAATTTGCAAAAAAAATCGTGATTTTTAATTTATGTTTTTTGTGTGCATGTTTTATTGTTTGAGGTTAACTGAATTTTTTTATTAAAGTTATTATAATTTAATGCAAACAACCCATCTCCATATATTCATATACATATGTACATATATTCAAGCAAGAGAATGTAATAAGTACAATATAAAGGCTTTTATTATTTTAGATTGATGTCAGAGAGTTTTATTTATGTTACAAACAACAATTTTTATGTTACAACAATGACATTGAGAACAGGAGATGTTGCTTTAAACCAGTTATGTGGTTTAGGTTAAGGTTTTAGGGTTAGGTTTAGCATCCAGGAAGAGTATATGAGGCCTGGATTAGTGAAAAGTGCAACCTCATGCCAGAAAAGCCCTGGCCATGGTTAGCGGGCCATGCTGCAGATTTAGTGTTGGAATAACACTAATCCAGGTAGGTTCCAGCAGGATAATCGGGACGTAAGAACATTGCCCTTAAGAATGTTGCATTAGTCCAAGCAGAACTTGGGAGAGAAACAGAAAATGAGAGTAACACATACAGCCTCCATGACCTTTCCTTTATGGCAGCCAATCTGGTTTGTAAACATTAATTTATTCATGAGCGTGCATCTGGCTGTTTAAACAAGAAGCACAACCCAGCAGCAATAAAAAGGAAAGGTTGACTGAGTCAGACACAATGCACGATGACAGAGAGAGTGAGATCGAGATTGAAGAGTCTGTATCTAATAAACACGCTTGTGCGACTATGCGTGCCCGACAGGTAGTGGTTTAAGGTTATAAATTCCCCTCCATCAATCTTTATAAGCATTTTATATCACAAACCGTTAAACTCCGGTGATACCCAATAGGATGTAATTGAAAAGCCATTCATGAAATGTTGTCTGACTGCGAGGGCAACTAAAGATATTGTGCAGCTTCAGTTTAACCCTTTCAGTTGTGAGTTGAAAATATTCCAGCGGTCCCCCCAGAGTGATTTTTTTTCAGTTGGATTTCCAGCACCCAAATTCATCAGTTTCTTCCGAAATAGTAAGTGGCCAGAGAACTGTGTGAAGAATATAGTAAACTTTATAGCTACCTGCACTATGTGTATCTGATATGAATAAAACACATCGACAAATTAAATTTGAATGGATTGTTATTGTTGCTTCCATAGACATCTGTTTGTATTTTACAAGCCCAAAATGTATTGTTTTACTAGTACATATGTGTATAAATGTCTGAAATATAAAATATGTGTTATGTGGTTAAAAACACTGCATAGTTGGGATAATATGACATGCACAGTGCATGTCTCTATCTGGCTCAGCGCCATCAAAAGCCCAGTTTGAATTTGGCGGTTATGTGACGTCACCGAACGTTCTTAATCCCATATGTGGGGCCGTACTCCCAGGGGTCCAAAAGAAAAAACCCATATGTGGGAACGTACTGCTCAACAGGTCAAAAGTGGACTAAGAATGAGGCTTAGAGAAAATAACCAAAAAGCTGCAACCCCATACCTGTCATTGGTTTTCCCTGGCATTGTATTCAAACATATTGATTATTGGATCTAAGAGCAAGAGCTACAACAACAGTTTGATTGTTTAGAGCCGTTCCTGTTGTCTATTCGTCTAGCCTGTTTGGTATTGACAGTGTAAGCAGAAAGCATTAATTGCAGAGGTGTCACTTTAAGACCCGGGGAGACAGAGTGATGTAATGCCAGTATATTTGCCCTCGCTGGAAACTGTCATTGGTCTCTGGGCCGACTGCCCATTTCGAATGAATCTTCAGGTCGCATTAGGCTGCAGATCAAGCCAAACTACAAATAGGCATGTCTCGTAGCCCAAGTTTTGCCCAAAGCGCCGTAGCACCTCCCAGCATCGCCAGGAATGGAATTATAAATATTTCCCCCCTTGTTGCTTTGTGCTCGGAGGATGAAGCTGGCTGTATTTTTGCAGTGCTTGTCCAGTGTGTGTGATGTGTTGGGTTCAGCTGGAGGTTGTGTTCACTTCCCTATGGGGCGATTGCTTGCTGCTGCCATCAGCACAACTCCTGCTTATTAAGCCGGCGTCAGACATGTGGGTTCATATTCTTGGCTCTGACCCCACCCTTTCCTTCTCCATCTGCTTGGACCTTCTTATCTGCAGCCTCATTTGTCTCGCAAACCTGTTATTACCTGCAGCAGGGATGAAGCTCGCAGTGTGTGTGTAGGTGTAGCGGCGCTTTCATTGCACTCTGCTTCCACCGCATGGACTCTTTTGCACTGCCCTTGCCATGTACCTTGGTACTTCCTCCCTTCCACCTGCCTGTGAGCATGATTGGCCGGGCTCGGGGGGGGAGGCTGGGAAATCACCTGCTCCATTTAGCCAGGTTGCGATGGCGGGCCAGGCGTCCTGCTAGCAGGCCTTTGTGCTGTGCCCGACGCACTAAAACAGTGGGACTCCTGATTAGCGTGAATGGAGTTCTCCAGCATGGGCTCTGCTCTTTATGATCATGGTGATTGTTGTTATTTAGCCCTTCTGTGGGCTAGATCAGTGTACTGCCGTGCTGGAAATCTTTCTGACAGCGCAACAATTATCTGTGATCTGCATGACTCGCACCACAGCAGAAAAGTAGCCAAAAAAATTAATAAATAAAATATGACCACCACCAATCGCCCTCCCCCCTTTTCCAAAGCCCAGTCCTGCTCTTTTTTTTTCTTCTTTTTTTTCAGTATCGTTTCAGTCTTTCTACCCATTTCTATCCTTGCCCTTTTCTTTGCTGCTCTTTCACTCGGTGTAGCCCCTGGCCTGAGCTCGGCAGGGAGCCGTGGGGCTGCTGAATGAAGTGGCTTAGCTGAGCCGGCCTCCCTCTTTCACAAGGGTCACCCCAGGGAGTCTCTTCTCGTAAGGGACAGCAGCAGCTGTGGCTGCCCCCTGCCTACACCTCCCACCCCATAATCCAGCTTGTGTTGAGCTGCATGTGGTGCACGTACATTGAGATACAGAGGGATGGTTCAGGAGGGAGAAAAGAAGAGGTAAAAATGTTAGTTGTGAGGGGCGTATGAGAGAGCACATCTCCTGGAGAAGGTGGCATATTGATATTCCAGTTCTCTGAGAGAGAGCAAGCTCTAGTGCCAATAGATTCTCTTTCTGTCTTTCTGCTCACGTCTCTGTGGAGGCCTAAACTGATTCAGAGTTCTCAAAGCCTTGCATCTTGCCTTAAAGAATGTGTTTATTTAATAATATTGCAGTCTGAACTATATAGAAAGTTTGGGTAACACTTTATTTTACTGTGTACTTGTTACATACAGTATGCTACATGTACTTGCTATTATAATAACAATAAATCCTGCATAATTACATGCAAGTAACCCGAAACCAAATCCTGATGGTAACCCTAACTTTACAGTAAGTACATGTAGTTAGGAACCTAGGTGTGCTGTTTGATAGCAATCTTTCATGTGAAAGCCATGTTTCTAACGTCGGTAAAACTGCGTTTTTCCATCTTAAGAACATATCTAAATTGCAACCTATGCTCTCAGCCTCACATGCAGAAATGTTAATTCATGCATTTATGACCTTGAGGTTAGATTATTATAATGCTTTATTGGGTGGTTGTTCTGCACGCTTGATAAATAGACTACAGTTGGTTCAAAATGCAGCAGCTTACCTTACCAGAACCAGGAAATATGAGCATATGAGTCCGGTTCTGTCAACACTGCACTGGCTTCCTATCAAACATCGTATAGATTTTAAAATCTTGTTAATTACTTATAAAGC